>JAGSMP010000792.1:0-95375 GCA_029286625.1 Parnassius orleans
TGTTAGCCTTTTGGCTTTCACGGTTTCATGGGAAAGATTTGCAGTCGTCACTTTTGGAAATCTATTGTATTTACGATGTTAAAATCAATTCGCTGAGATCCGCGTAATACAATAAGTAAAATGATATGTCTCCTTGTTTGAAGAGTACCTCCTGCCTTCTCTCAATTGCATGCACTATCCCCGTCAATACTAATCCCAGCACCACTACTCCCATCACCACTAAACTAGGGAAGACCCACCACCGTTTATAATACGACACGTGTTTCGTCTCTACACGAGGTATCCTCAGCTGAAGCAGACTCTGCGGTGGCTGACCATTAAAGTCTATCCTTTTTACTGGAAACGAATCATTCCATCTTAGTCTTTAGTGGTGGCAACGCATCTGTATTCTGATTGTTAATCGAGGATAGACGTGCCACATCACTATGGGCCACAGCATCTAAGTAGATGATGTGGCTTATTACCAGGTGGACTTTGTGCTCGTTTTCACCCCTTATCCTATAAGAAAACGTATCAACGTGTAACTTAAATGTATTAATCGATGATGAATAAGTACTTTCATGATTATTTTGAAAGGCACTTTTCAGTAAACATTTTATCTTACGTATTTAATATACGTTTATTAAGTAAAACTTCATTCATTTCATCTTTATATTAAAGAGTTCTTAGAAAACATTTATGAAAAGCTAACTAAACTTGGAAAGCAGCGGAAAGGTTTATTAAATTTGCAACCTCATTACACTCGCACGTGTTCGTGATACGTACGGTTAAGTCCAAGTGACCACCTACTGGAGAGCTCTGGGATTTGTATTTGGTTAAAAAGGACGTGTGATGTAATTAGAGATTTAGAAGTTTATATACAGGAAGTCAAATTTATATTGAAATTTGAAACGGCATTTTTTGTGCGAACAAATTTCGTCTTATTTCTAGTAATAATAAAGATGTAAGTTAAATAGAATATAATAGAATAATTTTTATACAACGTTCTATACGAGTAATACTTATTGAATCTTACTTGAAATGTACTAATTGGATTGTCGGATCATTGTAAATTCAGGTAAATGTTAAACATACATATCACTCATTTACATAACTTTGAAATCTATACAATATTTATTACCATAATAAAAGAGAAACTAAAGCTTTACTTCTTTTAACGAGATGAAAATCAGCTCGATACCAACAATATTTTATTCTCTTTCCATGATAACAGTAAAGAAGCAATAATATGATATCTGTCATATTTGAATAACAATTCATTCAACCACAACTACGACTTCGAAAAAGGAATATTCAGTGTATAAGCTGCCGTGCAGATATAAAAGAACTTCCATATCACTGCTTCTGAATTAAAAACAATATTATGTTTCTTTTTTAACTTATTTTAAGCCGGTGCTCGACTACAATCCCACCTGATGGTAACACTGGTGGCACTGTCTTATGTGAGGCGAATAATCAAATAAAGTATTTTTTTATAAAACTTTTATACGTGGTAGAGTCATGCTGCAGCTATATTAATAGTATAGTTGTAGTACGAATGAGTCGGCTCGACCGGGGAAGGACCACGCTCTCACAGAATACCAGCGTAAAATAGCAGCTTAATGCTGTTGTGTTTCGTATGGTGAGTGTAGAGAACCGGAGACCCTTTTACTGGAAAAGAGGCATTCTATCTTAGTCCTCACGTGACAACGCATCTGCATTTAAATTCGCAAATGAAGATAGATGTAGATGTTGACTGTGTGCTCGTTTGTCAAATTTATTCTATAAAAAAGAACTATGGTGAAAAACGAACCTACAATTTATACGATAGTTTATAGTTACTGCTGTCCATGGACACATGCACCGTACTTCTAACAAATAAGGCTGCTAATGCGTTGTCAACAGTGATGACTGAGATGGAATGCCTCACAGCCTGTCATTATACTGGCTCTCTATATACTTTAAGCAGAACAAGCAGTGTAGGCACTGCTATTTGGTGGCAGAAATATTTAAGGGGTTGCTACTTAGACGGACTCCTAGACAGAAAAGAATTCCTACCATCTGGTGCATTGAATTTGCTATTATTATTGTAAATGTTAGCACAAAAGTCTTATTATTTTATTTGTAGCTTTAGAAGTCGGTGCTAAGACATAGTGTATAGAAGTATTTAAGCCCTGACTGCAGAAGCTGTTATATGGAAATTATTTATTTCTTGTTAGTTTTCTTATGAGTTTATTTGAAGTCGGCTTTTACTTTACATTAAAATTATAATTTTCGGACCATTTGGAGTAGACTAACGAATATCACAAGTTCGAATGTCGTTAAATTGCAAAACTAGCGATCCGCTAGTAGCTGATTTCTGGATCTCGACAACAGCGCCACCTACCAGGTCCAATTGTGAATTTAAACCATCCAGGGGCCTACACAAACACACATGAAAAAATCCATCAGAATCGATCGAGCCAGTTTCGAGTTTTAGCGAGACTAACGGACAGCAATTGATTTTTATATATAGTGAATAGAGATATATTATTAGAGATAGATTATTACATAAAACTTATTGAAAGTATTTTTTTTTATTTACCACTGGTTCGGAAAATACCACTCTCCTGGAAAGAATCAGCAAGATAACCAGCGGGATTTTTTTAAACGTGTCACTTTACAACAATTTCGTATAATTTTTATATAATTTTAATAGAACCAGTATGGTGGCGATCACCTCATTCATGTATTCCTTGATATTGGATTCTATACAGCGATGAATAATTTTGGTGAAAGTGGTTCTCCCTGTTTTACCACTCGTTCTACTCGGAACCACGGTCCTTTTTTATTCAAACGTACTCTAGTCATACTTTTAGCATAGATGGTTCTAATCAGCTCAACATATTTTTTTCTATTCCTTTCTGCTCATTTAATGCGTGCCAAATAGAGTTATGTGTTATGGAATCGAAGGATTTTGAATAATCTATGAAGGCTATATATAGAGGTAAGTCATACTCTGTATATTTTTCTATAATAAGTTTGAGTGTATGTATGTGATCTGTCGTGGAATACTTTTTATCCATCCATCATACGAATCCATCTTCAGAAACCTCAATTGGAAAGATATGGGCATCAATATAAAAGGTGTATATCTCTTACACCTCCCATTTGCAGACGACATCGTTCTACTCTCCGAAAACCCAAAACAACTAGAATACATGGTAGAGACACTCAGCTACCATAGCGAAATAGTCGGACTACAAATAAACAAGGACAAAACGAAGATTATGACGAACAGAGACAAAGAACCTATATCAATACAGGCATTACCCATTGACTACGTCAAAGAATATATTTATCTCGGGCATCTTATAGCATTCTAGTCCTGTACAGAAAGGGAAATAGACCGAAGAATAAAGAGTACGTGGAACAAATACCGGTCTATGAAGGAAATATTTAAAGGATCTCTACCATCAAAACAAAAAACAAAGGCAATGAACATTTGTCTGACTCCTTGCTTAACATATGTATGTCAAACTTGGCCACTAAAAATATCATTTCTTAGTAAAATAAGAACATGCCAAAGAGGGATAGAAAGAAGCTACATGAATGTAAGACTACAAGATCGAATTCAAAGCGCTTTGATCAGGAAAAGAACAAAGGCAAGAGATGAAGACGAAAAAATCCTGACGCTAAAATGGAAATGGGCTGGCAATATACAGAGAGTAACAGACAGTAGGTGGTCACAAACAGTAACGAACTGGTACCCATTATATAAGAAAAGAAGACGAGGTAGGCCATCAAAACGGTGGAGTGATGACATCGTCGAAGTAGCTGGTACACTATGGCCAAGATTAGCGCAAGACAGAATTACTTGGAGTTATTTGGAGGAGGCTTTCACTGCAAAAGGCGGCTCTTACAACTAACACAATACTAACAAAATTAAATATTAAGACTAACACTACTAACAAATAAAATAAGAGCAATGGATACTATTATATTATTATTATACACTTTATAATATTCATGTAAGGGATAAAATAAAGCTAAATAAATATTCCTTGATATTATAATAACCCTTTTAGTACAATTTTTTTTAATAAAACTTTTAAACTTGTTTATTGACAAACTTTCATAATTTCGGAATTTTGTTGTAAAAGTGTATATATGTATTACTAATATATGTATATATGTAATACATAAATGATTACTAATTTTGTGAACTGGCATTAAATGTTTATGTTTTGCTTCTAGTGTTTAAAGTATGAACATCCTTATTCTTATCAAAGCGTGTTTTCTTTTTGCATAGGTATATATTTTCATAAAATATATTTGATGCAATATATGTTTATTCTTAAAATTTCTCTAGATTCTTTACAATTTAAGTTATACACCACCCGTACAGCCCTCTTTTGCAAAACAAATATGGTTTCAACGTCAGTCGATATCATTAAAAGCTTTTATTTAACTTGCAATGTATTTGTATATTTATATTAGAGTAAAATCTTACAACTGAATTTTAAATCAGTTATCCTCAACCGAAATTTTGCATACATGTTTAGTTTGGACACTGCATGGTTAGCTAAGTGACGTCATGGTAAATCCAAGATGGCGGACGGAAGCAGACTGGTTATTTTCTATGCACTCAATGATATAGGTATCAAATGAAAGGATTTGCTGACGAGAATACGGAAATAAAATGACGTTACTCTAAATCTTATATGGTGGACTCCCAAAGATTGCGGACTATGGTTTTTTATGCACCCCCATGATATGGATATTAAATGAAAGGGTTTGATGAGAATAATACGAATAAAATGACGTCCGAGTTCAGCTCTTGTGTACTACTACCCGGCTAAACGGTAAGACTTAGTGGGGTCGTGTCTGAACTAATATCGCCTTTTTACATGTGGTTATAACTACGCATACCCGCCTTACGGGGCAAGGACGGTTTATGTCGGATTCGCACCGACTAAAACCCCAGTGTTCCACCATCGTCGCATATTGGCAGGCCACGGAACGCTTTCGCACACATCCGCGGCCCCACCAGCGCTAGCGGCCCCTCCTCGGGAGAGGACTACTCCTCCTATCTCCTTCTCAGGTAAGGCGCACTAGAATACACATGGCGCGCACCTCCGCGGCTTCAACCACATGCGCAACGGACGCCCCAGTGTCCGATGCGAGCTATGGGGCCAGGAAAAACTAGCACTCAGAAGCACCAGCTTTCCTGACCCTAGCGGCGGATCTGGTCTATGGCTCAGCTGCCAACCACGATTCGGCTGCGGAGGGTAGGTAGAGTGCCTCGCAATACCAACACCTTCCCCGCAGCCCCATCACCACCGCATCAATTAACGGTGCGGCCCGTCAAAGTCGCAGAGGATAGGTGAGTGGCACATCGCCATACCAACACCTCTTCCCCGCGACTCCACCTCGGCTGAAGTAGAGAGAGGACATCCCTCTCGCTGCAGCCTACCGACAAACATCCGAAGAGGGCTCGCCAAGCCCACTCGGAGTGGCCATCTCGGGCCGGCCCTACACCACGGGCTATCCAAAGGGCTCCTTTTTGCATTCAAGATGGCGGATCTAAGTTGGCGATCAGAAAAATATCAAGCGATAATTAAAAATATGAAATTAATGAATAGTAAAAAAACATTTTTAAAAACAAACTATTATTTAAATGCTCTAAAAAGAAGAAAATAAACTTTTAATTAAATCAAACTCATCAAATTATTAATTTACACAATTTATATGACACAATAGCTTGTCGCGAAATGATATAAATTACCGCTTTAAAGCTTTTCTATATTATCTAGGTACACCTAGATATGTATAACTAATAGTGTAACAAATGCAGAGAGGTGTAAGACAGGGTGACGTTATATCTCCGAAACTCTTCACCGCTGCATTGGAAGACGTTTTCAAGCTACTGGACTGGAAAAACAAAGATCATGTATAACGTCCATGTCGCACCTATGCCGGTAGTTGTTGGGAGCACTAAGCTCAAAGTTGTTGACGAGTATGTTTACCTGGGACAAATAGTCCGACTAGGTAAGTTCAACTTCGACCGAGAGGTCAATCGAGGATTCATCTCGGCTGGGCAGCGTTAGGAAATTACGACACATGTTCTCGTCAGGTATACCTCAAATCTTGAAAACGAGACTGCACAACCAGTGCGTGTTGCCAGTGATGACTGTGGAACTGAGACGTGGTCCTTCACTGCTGGCTGTATGAGGAAGCTCAAGGTCGCTCAGCGAGCTATGGAGAGGGTTATCTGCGTGATAAACTTAGAAATGAGATATAACCAGATAATAGAACCAGAGTGACCGACATAGCCCAACGGATTAGTAAGCTGAAGTGGCAATGGGCCACTATAGCTTGAAGAACCGACAACCGATGCGGAAAAAGGTTCTCGAGTGGCATCCTCGAACCGGTAGGTGAAGTGTAGGGCGACCCCCCACTATATGGAGTGACGACAAGGTAAGAGATGCAGGAAGTCGATAGGCGCAGGTGACTCAGGACTGTGCTTTGTGGCATTCCTTGGTGGAGGCCTATGTTCAGCAGTGGACTTGTGAAGAGCTGTAATGATGATGATGATGAACAGTGTAACGTGATTTTCTCAAATCTAACTTTTAAATATTAGTCCTATAATATTATTAGCGTTCCTTGAGGGCGGCCTTTGTTCAGCAGTGGACTTGTGAAGAGCTATAATAATGATGATGATGATGATAATTGAGTTGCCTTTGCATAAATTCAAGGCACATATAGAAATTATTCTGATAAAAAGCCTAATACATCAAAATATTCTAATGATCATCCAAATTGGATGATCATTAGAAAATTTGATGCTGTTTTTTTAGATTTTTCTTAATTTGTGTATATATATTTTAACCGTTTTATTAAAACTGGATACCATTCTGCCGCCTAATAGCAATACTTGCGCTCTTCTGGTCTGTCGGTATAGAGAGCTAGTATAACTACAGTCTGCGAGGCATTATATATTACTTTCCTAGTCCTCAGAGGTGACAATGCATCTGTATCCATGGACTGCAAAAGCCACTTACCAACAGGTTGACTGTTAGTTCGTTTGTAACTTTAGTTTTATAAAAAAATGTAGTACTTAAATAATTTAAGTGTAAGTAATTAATCTATATCTGTCTTATTAAAGTGTTTGTACTTGTTTCTAATACATAACAGCACGGGGGCATCACGTGGCATAATGAAACGTCAGACGAGGTTATGTAATTGAAACGCAGAGCGGTGATTTTGTTTTCATTGCACACAGACTGAATTGGTTCCTGCATTTATATTATGACATTTACGAACTCTCTGTGACATAAAATTTACATTTTTATAATTTGCTCTCGCAAATGTACATCTAGATTCGTATAAAGTTAAAAGTTAAAGTTACAGCCTATATACGTCCCACTGCTGGGCACAGGCCTCCTCTCATTTCTGAGAGGGTTTTAGGGCAAGGAAATGTCCGCCGCGCTGCCCAAATGCGTGTTGGCGAACTTCATGTCTTCGAAATATTTTTTTCTTATTACCATACGAAACAGCAGCATTAGGCTGCTGCATTACGCAGGATTCTGTTTTGGGTTTGAATCGCAATTATTCCTGGTCAGTAGTAATATAAGATTTTGCTAATATTATTATTATACTAATTTTATTTTATTATATATGGTAACAGAAATATGTTCGACAACTGCGCGGTAGATATGGGACACCGACAAAATAACAGCGCATACATTCGAATTCCGTTTCGGGATTCCTTTGAATTCTAACGAGTCACATACATTCGAATCCTTTTCCTCAAAATTTCGAACGAAAACTACTGTACATGTGTGATAGGTCCTGGATTTTATATGGAATTGCTGCGTTCGAATTCCGAAAACGGAATTCCGTATGTATGTGGCCGGCCTTGGCTTAGTATTTACGCAAAACTTTGAATTTAGAATGAAATCACAACAATGTGACGTCATCGCATCTATAAGATGCACTTTTAAGTCAAATTGGAACATCTAAAACTAATTAAGTGTCCAGGAAAAAGAAACACTTTTTTACAAGAAATTTTATTTCACAATAAGAGGCTGTAACATTTCATCTTAAACCTCAGGTGTCCCACCTGTAACTTCCCTTACCTAAAATTTGACAGGGCCTGTAGTAGCTACTTATTATCAGGAGGAATGATAGCCCATTTTTTACTTTAAAAAAATTAATGCCACGGTCGCCCTAACAAGAGGGTAATAATGACGAATTAAAGGCTTAAGTCGAAGCTGATCCATGTTAAAGCATAGAAGCGTAAGCAGCAAGACTTGACAGCCGTAAAGGCAACAAATCCTTACTTATCTATACCTAAACGTGGTATTTTTTTTAAATTGAAGTAGCATGCGAACTAACAGTCGAACTAACAGATCGAAACTAAACGACAGTAGCCTAATGAAAGTGTGCGGATCGCGATATCAAAAGATCGTCTGTTCGAATCCGCCATCCGACTACTGTCGTAAACCACTTTTAACTCAAGCATTTTAAGCTTATCAGGAGTGGTTAAACGGAATATTAGTAATGTTAATAGCATTGCTAGTATTAAAAAAAACCTGATGGTAAGTGACAACTGCCACCCATAGACCAAACTTAAACCAACTTTAAGCAAAGATGGCTACAGTGTGTTATAACCACTGAGAACTAAGTAGGAATACCTCACAGATTTTAATTATACTTGCTCTCTATACCCTTCAGACCGGAACACATCAGTACACGTGCTGCTACTTGGAGACGGAGATGGGTGTGAGGTTGGTACATACCTCGACGGACTCCTAGACAAAAAACAAATCCAGCAACCTGGTAAATATTTATTATACAGTCATATCACTCCCACCTAGTAATATGACGTAATAAAAAGAATATTAACTGACAGAAATAGCGTCTGTTATATTGAAAGAAAATATTCAAGGGTCAGATTAATTTCAATTTCAAAGATTAGAAGCTACTCGTGCAGCTGCTTTTGACGGCTGAATCGAAGCACTCTCAATGAAACACTAATCGATATTGAGTTGATTTCGGACGTGTCTCGCTGTAGGACGTCTTCAGGACTCTTCATTTATTATTCATCGTGTTATATCCTTATTCATTTTATACAATAATATATTTTACGTCTATCTTTACTAATATTGGTATAAGTATATATAAAAGATTGTAAAGATAGAATAAATGCTGTAGAAATGGTATCATTAAGAAGTATGCTAGAGGTGAAACTGAATGACTGGGAGAGAAATTGTGTGATAAGAGAAAAGAATGTAAGATGATGTTGTGACCAGGATTAAGAAGGAATGTTTTGGTTTGATCATGTGGAAAGAATGAATGAGGAAAGAGTGACAAAGCAAATTTATGTTGCAGAAGAGGCGGAGTCGACAAGGGACGCCATGGAGTTTATCGGGGTTGGGTTTAGAATCAAGTCGCCTGAATTTGAGGTCTGTCACTGTGGGTCAAGGGGCTTATCTGAAGGGGCTTATCCCATGCAATTTTAGCTGCCGGAGCTGCGGCGAAATATTTAATATAATTTTTTAAAAATATTCATAAATCACTAATTAATACCTGAAACGGAATTTTTGACATTGACAGTAATCAGTAACAGATATACTCGACCAAAGAGAATATAATAACCACCAATCACTACGTTTATACTCGACTTCTCGTGAATGTGCTCCTTATTGTTATTATCTGCCTCCTGTTTTTCGACGACTTCGCTACCCCTCTGGAGACCGATTGCTTGCTATTTTACGACGTTTTTGGAAATGGTGGAAGTAATAAAATATGTTTACTTATTAAAGTAATTATAAAAGTTAACATTTTGGTGTTTTATTTGGTGCAAGAGCGAGCGCAGTGAGCTCAGGACAGGAAACCCGACTCGGACAGGTTAGGTTAGAAGGGGATGGCGGGGTCGAGTGAGCAGCGAAGTGAGCGAACAGACCCTCCACCCCCTTCGTGGTTATTTTTTTATAAACCAGCCAGAAATAGGCTGTCGACTACACTTTGGTATTACTTCGGCGGAGGACGCCCCTCCTATTAATGCGATTTTCTCAGAAATCATTCATTAAAATTTTTAATCTTCAACATTTAATATAAAAAATAGGCGTCCGGCAGGGGAAAAAGGTAGGGGCGAATCTACACCACCCCTTTCCACCGCCCCACACCCCTATTAAGGCAACTTGATTCTAAACCTTAACCCTTTATCGATCAAAATGGCGATTTATTGACGATGGGCTAGATTAAGAGTACCCTTAACCGGCAAGCATATATAGATGCGTTATAGATATAAAGGAAGCAAGACAGGTGTGTCAGGTCGTGTCAAATGGAAGTTCGTAGTCTCTGCCTATCCCTTTGGTAGACAGGCGTGAGGGTTTATGATGATTATGTAAAGATGTTTGGATGTTTGTAAATTAATTAGGCAATTTTCTCGTAGATTTTTATATAATTATTTTATGGAATAAGGGTGACTAACGAGCACATACTACCCGACGAAAAGTGGATGATAATGGCCCATAGACACCTACATACAATATATACTCGATTAAGAATCAATATGCAGATCCGTTGTCACCCTTGAGAAATAAGAAATGAATATTGCATTTTTTGCACGCGAATTTATTTGATCCGGAGCACTGTAGTGTCTCGCGCTACACGTTCAACATATTATGTATATGTGTAAACGTGTAGGCGTGAGACTACAGAACAGTCTATATATTCTCGAATTAGATGTAAACATAACCTCACCAATTTTATAACTTCATATTTTAATTATTAACGAAAAGTCAACACTTTATACAGTCATTTATCATTTTGTTTATAATTTTTTCCATATTACACCAAAATTATTTCGATCTATCAATTATTTAATACTTTTCAATATCTCAAATTTTCGCTCGCGCCGTATTTCGATTCCACAAAAGATTTTAATAATTTCGGTCGAATTTTTATTTCTTTTAATCTGTCAATTCTTTGAAGTACACATGAGGCAGTCCATGATCACCTTTGTCGAATCTCCTCAGTTTCAAGGCACTTCCTTGTTGCTTCAGCCAGTATCGGAATCCTCGGCGTCGACATATCGAGTGACGTGCAGTTTCGTGGTCACTCGTTGCATTTTCCTTCGCATTTACCACGGGAGTGCTCTGAGGTTGTTCGGATTAATCCCAGCCGCCAAATTTCACGAACGCATTTTAGCGGTAAACGCGCATACTTGTGTCTTCTGAGGATTAAACTGGACTAGATTTAGTCGCCCCCAATCCGAGACTTTGTTCAGCAAAGACTGACTTCAGACACAAGTTTGTTCCGGTACTCGGCGACGTTTTCCGAGAAATATTGACACGGCCGGTGTATAGAGCATCACCAGTGCTGTCATGCGCATAGCAATGAATGCTACCGGTTTGCAACATATCATTGATATGCAGAAGAAAAAGCGTTGGTGATAGCACGCAGCCTTGTGGAACACCAGCGTTAATAGGCATGGTCGGGCATGCACCGTCTACAACGACGTTGATGCTCCGATCTGCGCAAAAAGCTGGTGATCCAATTGCACAATTTCTCGGGAAGCCCATAGGAAGGAGCTTCGAAGAAAGCGCTTTGTGCCAAACCCGATCGAAAGCCTTCGCAATGTCAAACTAACGGCCAATGCCTCCCCTTGGACTCTACCTCCGCCCATCTATGAGTCAGGTAGACCAGAAGATCACCAGCCGATCGACCCGATGAAAACCTTATTGGCGGTCACTAATCAGCTGGTGATCCTCAAGGCACCACATGAGCTGGCAGTTTATAACGGACTCCATTATTTTGGAGAACAAGGGGTGATGGCGATAGGCCTGTAATTGGACGGGTCTGAGTGGTCGCCTTTTTAGGATTGGTTGGACAAAAGCTGTCTTCCATGATTTCGGGACTATGCCTAGGAGTAGGAGTACCGGAAAAGACGCGTTAGAACCGGTGCCAACTCCGGAGCACACGTCCTCAGCACAATTTGGAGGATTCCGTCAGGCCCACTCGACTTGTGGATGTCCAGGAGAGGAGTGCTTTGCGAATCGAGCGCTGTAAGAACCGCACATCCAGCATGGATCACTCACACCGCGGGATGGTCGGTGTGTTCCCCGTCATCAAGAGTCGAGTTGGATGCAAAGGGGCCTAAAGGTCGGCTTTCTCTTTGCGGCGTGGGCCAGTGAGTCGCTCTCCTGTGCAGAGATGGTAGTGATGGCTTACAGAAATTCCTGGACAGCCTTGGCGAGAGACCAGAATGCACGGGTTCTGAAGGAAGGCGAACTAGTTTCTCGCCAATTCTGCCTATGTGCTCTGACTTTGCCTTGGCAATAACTCTTTGAAGGACCTGGAGGCGAAGTTATACTTCTTTTTAAGCATGCTGGTGTTTACATCCCGAGCCACCGAAGCCTCAGCCCAGGCCTGATAGCACTCCTGCTTACTGCGTAATGCAGTCTTACAGAACGACCAAACCAGCTGAGATCTGCTCCGATGGATACCACAGATGATGGAATAATAGTTCCATTCCTGTAGCACCACATCAGTGACAGAGTCAGCCACAGCGCTGGGATCATTCGGCGAGAAGCAAACCCGCCCCATGGGTAGGATGCAAAGAAAGGCCGCATTCCGTCCCAATCCGCTGACCTGTAATGCCAAACACGGCAGCAGCGTGCAGAACGCAACCACGAAGGTAGCGTGAGTGGCACCGCACTACGGATCAGACAATGGTCCAAAGAGCCGAGAGGGGCATCGACGGAACCTGATATCCGTCTGGATGAGAGGTCAGCAGAAGTCCAACAGGGAAGGTGTATGATCCTCCACATCTGGAATCCGCGTAGGCGAAGTAACCAGTTGTGTCAGACCATATGCCAAGGCAAAGTCATAAACAGATCTCCCGCATGATCGGTTAAACGTGAAACGAGCCATTCGGCGTGGTGGGCGTTAAAATCACCAAGGATCACGATCTCTGCGGATGGGACCTGTTGTAGCAAGGAATCTGTAGCCATTTGGACGTGGTCGATTAGTCGGTCTGTTTCGGCATTACCGCTATGGGACCTATAGAGGCAGCCGTAGACGCGCGGATGGTCGTCGCTATCTACGCGTAGTCAAAGGATGGACAGGTCCGACCCTTCAAGACTGCCGAGGCGCCGAGAACAGATGTCCTCTCTGACGTGCAAACTCCAGCCCGAGGCACAAAGGAGTGTTCGATTTGTACCCCGGTAGGAGATGCGAAGTATCACCTGGACAGGACACCTGCGTCTCGAGGTGAAAAAAGAAAGAGCAAGGCCGGCTTCGTCTCGAGATGGTAGTGGACGGCGTTTAGGTTCAGTGAAGTCCCCTGATGTTGCAGAAATTCACGGATAGCGTGGCAGGGGTCGCTTTGGTCTTGTTGCTCAGTTGCCCCGAGCAGTTATTGTTTTGAGCGGATTTTGCCCCCAGAATATGCGGGGCAGCCTGAGCACCCACGCTCAGGAGTGAAGTAGCATGGTCGTGGATGCTCAGCGAGGATTCTCCAGGGTGCTGGTACCTCCTGGGTAGTCTATCATTTAACTCCGCTACCATGTTGATGGGGGAGAATCAACCTCCGTCACCTGCACTCACCAGACGAAACGCAAAAGCAGAGCTTCCACTTCACGCCGGTATTCTGTGAGGTCGTGGTACTAACCCGGCTCGAACCGGCCCATACATGCAACAGCTAAAGCTGCTGCGTAGCTCTACCACTAATATTATTATTTATAACAATTATACAACTAAAATTTTATTAGAATTAATTTTTACTAAATTACGCTTTCTAAGTTAAGAAATTTACTTCAAATGACGAGGTTCCACTTTTACTACGCGTCGCGTTTACTTCACATACTTTAGTCTATTTCCTTCGTCGCATGAGTGTAAGAGCAAATATAAATTTAAAAAAATTAAGTGGGTACAAAAGAAAGTTTGTTGTTAGTTTTTATATAAAAGGTAAGTATTTTAATTACACTGTTTTTAAAGTTATTTGCTTATATTTTGCTTCATATTTTATACACTTTATAAAATTTCCATTTCAAAAACTGTGTTATTCGCGTATCACTTTATATTTAATAGTCAGAATTAACTGAAAATTAAATATAAAGTATGTGCCTCACTATAAATCATGTACACAAATTTTCATATTCCACAAAGTTCAATATGCGAAAATAACGTTTTATGTTATAATTTCGATATATTATAGTGAACATTATGGCAGTTGTTTTCAACAATAATCAAAATTAAAAGTTTGTTAAACGACTTCAATATAAATTATTAAGAATAACTAAAAACTATTAGTCATACCTTGATCAAATTTATATGAGACCACATGAAAAGCACCAGCTTTCAAATAAAAAGAATAATCGAAATCGGTTCACCTAGAAAGAAGTTGAGGTAACATACATAAAAAAACACAATCGAATTGAGTACATCCTCCTTATTTATTATTTTTGGGCTCTATTGAGTATATCGATATAATTATATTATATATTTCTTTTCTTTATGAAAATCGAGTGTTATGTGTATATAGATATTGAATTTTAACATATATGGGGTTGGATTCGTCAGATTTTCCTAGTTGTAGAAGTGACATAATATTTGAATTTTTTCTTTCAATAAACTTTTTTGTTTTGTTATTTATTACTGTTTTATTCATTGAACTTTTTACGCAACTTTTGTTTAATAAATTGTTTGATATCGATGTTTGAAGATTTTACACACAAAAATATATTTCAAAAAATAAATTACCCCTTCCTCTCCTTAAGTTTCCACTACTGGCCATAGGCCATGGAAATAAAGGGAGATACAAAATTTTACTGCCAAAAATCACCCACATTACAAAGCTGCCTAAATATCGCACGGAGCATCCACGTTCCTCCGAGATTAAATTTAGTAACAATGTTCGTCTGTTTTTCCTCCCACTTTTTTTCTTATCACTATTACAACAAACACCGTTAAGGCTTATAAAACCCCGCTGAACATAGGCTCTACTATATGCCTCCAGAGGGTATATTTGTCATAGTTGCTATGATTGGCAAGCGAGTTGCAACCACAGTTTTTATTTTTAGTCGTTATTATGACTGCTGCCCATCTCCTGATTTATTTCCTCTATCGCCTCTAAACATGAGTAATAAATAACATCACGGTGAAAAGTTCCAAAATAACCTTGTTCCTTCGCGCCGCCACCATACTATTTTCTCCATTACTCCTGTCACTGATTTAACCAAACAAACGAACAACGCCTCTACACGGTAATTGATGATTTTTCAAAATATTTCATTTATCGACAAATCGTCTTGCAATCGTCGTTACCTAGCGCTCGCTTGACCTTCATACAAATAATTCGATATTTTAATTGTTGATATTTTTATTTTACTTTCGGATAAGAACATAGTTATATCGCCTCAATCCGTCCCTGGCTCAATATTCCAAACAGCCACATCAGCATATGCGTGAGAACTCGAGTGATAATTCAGTAATGTAAGACGAACAACCTATCCGGTGACGATATGATAATTGTACTAGACTTATTCTAACATTAATATTAATTCATTCTGTAACTAACCACTTTCGAAGAACATTAAATCATTTTATACTTTAATTTGTGTTTTTAAAAAGACTGTCGAGGTTCGTCGAATTTATGGCGCAGCCTGTAGGATATCCGTATATATTCTGCTGTCGTGCTAACGCCTGGACCCCAAAATCGGTAAGCGTCAGTATAGCAGTCAGGTTCGGATATCCGAACCAAACAAATAACTCAGCGACGCGCGCGCTATCGTTTCCAAATCAATCGATTACGCGCATTGGACCATCGGCAGTATCGAAGTGGTCAGAATCAACTGGAGGACATGGGATTGAACATGCAGTGAGTAAACCTTTCACTTCCTGTTTACATTTATCCCATTCTTTTCCGCATTTTCCAAACTAAAATCGTCGGGCCATATTATTTTTAATTATCTGATTTTGTTGGCACAAAATAGGCTGATAATATACTTGTTAATAGTTTGCTAGATTAAGTAAGATAGTTTAAATAAAATTTACAATATATACAGATTAGAGTACCCTTAACCGACGAGCGTGTATGTAGATATATGGATGTAAAGGAGGCGAGAGGGTGTGCCAGATCGTGCCAAGTGGAAGTCCGTAGTCTCTGCCTACTCCTCTGGGTGACAGGCGTGAGTGTTTATGTATATGTATGTATGTATAGTTTAAATAAAATGGCAGTAACTGTTATTCCAGCACACATTTTAGATTTAATTCCTAGACACGATGGAGATGAAAATTGCTCAATTTATTCATTTCAAAATGTGAATACGTTTTATTAAATCAGGAGGCGACAATACCTGATTCAAAATTTATATAGATTCCATGCTATAAGTAGTGTTTAGTGGTAGAGCTGCGACTCTACTTAGTGATAACCCTAGTTTTTACGTGGGAAGATTTGAAAAAATTTTGACCCAGCATTTCGGCGACCCCGTTCAGAGGAATGTATTGCCATCGAGCTAGAATCTCTAAAAATCAAACAAGGAGAGTCATTTATTCAGTTTTGTACTAGAATACAAAATGTAAAAGTTCTTTATTTGCTAAGGTCCAAAGACATTGTGATGAAGGAATAAAGGCAGCCAAAATGATTATTTATAATAATACCGCCTTGAACGTATTTTTGTACAATTTACCTGAAGACCTTATTAGAATTGTCCGACTCAGGCTGTTCTACTTTGGAGATCGCTTTAAGTATAGTCACAGAAGAAATTAACTTCTTAGCTCAGTATAACGCCAAAACACAAAAGCCAAACAGTTCAACAATTAGCTTGCAAAGTTTCGTGAGACCAACTGCATTTATAATTAAATTTGACACCAAACAGTAATAATAATAGTAGTAATTTCATGTTTGGTGTACCTAATAACCAGATAGGATATAGGCCTAATTTGCACACGAATAAATTCACGGCCCTCAGCAAGGCTACCATTTTGCATCACCACAAAATTCAATGCCACGTAATTTCAATAATCAATTTACCCAACAACCACGAGCACCATTCTGTTGGTGGATTTAAATTTGGCATTCCCCAACATCAAGCTCAAAAATACGGTGCAGAATCAACAACAGCCAACCAATTTAAATATGGCTTTCAACAACAGCCTTATTAATTCAAATACGGCTTTCAACAACAGCCTAATCAATTTAAATATGGCATGCAACAGCAACCCAATCAATTCAAATTCGGCATACAAAATCAACCACCAAAACGTTTACGACACTGACGTATCTATGCGTACCGCACCAATTAGGCAAAACATGACGACGAATGATTTGTTCTTTAGCGAGGAACCTTCAACGTCATGTCAAGATTTTCTCACGATAACACTGACGGTTACTACTACGACCACTATGATGGTTTAAGAAGACCCTTCATTTGAAGGTCAGTACATAGAAAATTCTAATGAAATTAATAATGAAGATAATGCAGTACCTGAAAATTTTCCGATAGTAGCTTCGAAAGCCCTCCGAAATGATCCATCTAATTATTGTGATAGCATTTTAAATTACCTCATATACTAATTCCCGAAATAAATTGAAATTTTAATAGACACCGGAAGCAGTAGATCCTTTATTAGTCCTGCCAAGGCTGATCAATATTTTGGTGAATTTAAATACAATGAACTTTTCACAGTTGTAAGTACTCATGCAAAGCAGGCACGATGAAATAATTTTAAACCGCTTTTAAAACATTCAAAAGTACTCTTCACATAATTTTATATATACGATGGACGGTAGATACGACGGCCTTATTGGTCAGACTTATTAAAAAAATTGGCAGCTAATATCGACATGAACCACCAAATTTTACGAACACTTAATACTGAAATTCCAATAATTTATAATCCATCTTATGAAATTAATTTAGAACCAAGATCAGAACACAGTAAAAATACCTACCAACTTACAAAACGGAGACGCGATCGTTAATTTTACCCAATTTAGTGAGGGAGTTTGTATGCCATGTGCCCTTATCATGTGATAATTTCTTTGCCGAAACCATTATTCAAAACGTGTCCAATGAAAAGCATATTAAATTTATAGAACCGTTTAATGTAACTGTATTTGAAAATAATGTGCCATAAATGAGATAAATCCGATTGCGAGATAGATGAGATTTTAAAAGAAAATTTAATTAAACCACGATTAGATCATACAAATGAAGAAGAACGGAAAGCTATAACTAAATTATGCTATGAACACTGCGACATATTTTATAGTGAGAAAATTCCGCTTTCTTTCACAAATCAGGTAAAACATAATATTAGAACAGTTAACGAAGATCCTATATATATCAGACTGTATCGCCATCCACCTTCCCAAAATGAGGAAGTACAAAGACAAGAGACAAACTTTCAAGATAACGTAATCCAAAATTTACTCACCTTGGAGCGCACCGGTTCACTTAGTCCCCAAAAACTAGATGCATCCGGCAGCCTAAATTTAGAATGGTTATGGATTATCGGCGATTAAATGAGAATACAATAGACGATAAATACCCGTTACCTAATATAACTGACCTTTTGATAAGTTAGGCAAGTCTATATATTTTAGTACCCTTGACTTGGCAAGTGGCTACCACCAACTAGAAGTTAATTAAGCTGATAGGCCAAAGACAGCTTTCACAACTCAATCCGGTCACTATGAATTCAAACGCATGTTTGGATTAAAGACAGCTCCTGCAACTTTCCAGCGAGCAATGGATAATATCTAAGAGGCCTCCAAGGTCTCCATTGCTTGGTGTACCTCGATGACATAATTTTGTATTCGGCAAGTCTTCAGGGATATATTCAAAATTAAGAATATTTTTGATCTTCTCAGAGAAACCAATTTAAAGTAACGTTAGATAAGTGTGAATTCTTGAGAAAAGAAGTTCTATATCTAGGTCACACTATTACAAAAGAGGGTTTGAAACCAAATGACGAAAAATCAAAGCAGTACTAAAATATCCATTACCGCGTACAGCCCGGAAATAAAAAGTTTTCTCGGATTAGTAGGGTATTACAGAAAATTTATTAAAGACTTGCAAACTTACACAACCGCTAACCTCTTGCCTGAAAAAGAAAAACAAAATTGAAATTACGAAAGAATATACAGACGCATTTGAAAGATGTAAAGAGCTTTTTAACAAACGCCCCACTTCTCTCGACCGTTCGTTCTCACTACAGATGCGTCGAACTTTGCCTCGGTGCAGTTCTGTCGCAGGACCTATCGGTAGTGATAAGCCCATAGCCTGCGTGTACGTTGAATGATGCTGAAACGAAATACAGCACAATAGAAAAAGAACTTTTGGCAATCGTTTGGGCAGTCAAACATTTCGCCCTTACTTATATGGAAAAATACAATTTGCACCGATCATCGCCCTTAGCCTGGTTAAATTCCATTAATGAACCGAATAGCAAACTAACTAGATGGAAGTTACGCCTATCGGAATTTGATTATGAAATATAAAAACGGGAAACAAAATTGTAACGCTGATGCTTTATCTAGAATTAAGATTAACGCCTTAACTGATAACGATGATGTTTCGATGCAAGTGAATATAGACAAAAACGAAAAAAAACTTCAACGCCAGTTGAGCAATGTAGTCTCTAAAATTGTAAAGCTAGGTAATTCGAATCAGGCGGAGGACGTAGTAACAGTATCATCCGATTCGGAAACGTTGAGTATTCTCTTCACATGGTAGACAATCTCCACATCCAATACCATCTCCAAATAGTAGCACTGCCACAGCTTCTGAAGGACATAGTAGTAACAATAGTACATTCGGCTAAAGACATAGATACAGCAGGAATCCTAATTTTCAGGAAGCGATTGATGCGAAACCAAATCAAATACTCGTTCATACCTGAACAGAAATGAATGTTCAGTTAAAACTTGTCTAGGATAAACAAAACATATTGGAAATTCACTTACCATTAAACAATTTGGATTTAATAAAAAATTCCTGAAAAGTATATTAGGCCTAAAATTAAATATTTTTTTATTTCGAAGATGTCATACACCAAGCAGTTTTCGGAAGTCACAACGCAATTATTCAAAAAGGATAGTGTTAAATTTTATGAATGTACAAAGAGGATAGTCTATGTAGAAGATGAAAACGAGCAACGCGAAATAGTTCTTAAATATCATTTAGGTAAAATTGCCATAGATAGGGAAGATTAGGAGAGATTAGGAAACATTAGTACATTTGAGGCGAACGTTTTATTGGAACAATATGGAACAAACAGTAGCGAGCATCATAAACTCATGTGAGGTTTGCAAGAAATGAAGTATGACCGTAAACCCTAAAACCTCAACTTCAATTGACTCAAACCCAGTCTAAACCATTCCAAGAAATTTTCATTGATACCTTTTCGATAGAATTTAGTATTTTCTAACCTTGATAGACGCGTTTAGCAAATTGGGTCAAGTAATTGAAATTAATAGTAGGTCACCCCAAGTAATAAGAGCTTTAATAAAGTAGTTTTCATTTTACGGAATTCCATCCAAAATTAGTTCAGATCCCGGTATGGAATTTAATAATGTACCCTTAAAGGAAATAACATTATACAAAATCAATTTTATATTGGTACTGTGCACAACCCCAACTCTATGGGACTTATCGAAAGGTTCCATTCAACTATTACTGAAATTTACCGAATCGCCAATACGAACATAAAATTACAGACGCGGCGTCAGTGATGACATATGCTGTTATGTCATACAATCATTCAATTCATTCTTCGACAGATCTCACGCCTTTTGAAGTAGTATTCGGACACACCGAATCCAATAGTACATTGCCATTAATTTCGATAAGGAATTCACACAGCAGTTAGTAAAGGATCACGCTAAAAGGACCAAATATTTATATGAATATCTTATGGATAAAATAATTGACAAAAAGTTGACGGTGAGAGAAAACACGCAGGCGAATCGCAGTTCGATATAGACGTAGGTATATTGTGTTCATAAAAGGTGTTAATATAGACGGGCAAGGATAAACCACGTTACCAAAAGGCTCATGCCATCGGTGCTATAAAAGAAATGTAGTTCCTGTTGAAACCAATAAACGTATTACTAATGTTCCTATTAAAGACATAAAACGTCCATCGCAGATTATTTCTACTGGTGATCCGAACGATGGCAATCCAGGCCCTTCATCAGCTTTTATTGACAAGAACCGGGATTGTTTCTGTTGACGAAGGTCAAGCATTCGTTAATTATGATAATTGGATAGTTATTAAGATATTAGATTTAAATTTAATTTACGATGAATTAGAATCAAGTATGCATAGATATGGGTTACTTAAAAGCATGTTCAAAGTTGTTTCGATACTAAATCATTTGATTCAGATTTTACTACCGTACAATATCAAACCGATTATACTATGAATATTACCATCGACAAATTTAAACAATTAATTATATTAATTTTCACGAACCAAAAGAGGTTTCCTTGATCCGGTAGGCTCTTTGATAAAAGCCATCACAGGTAACTTAGATAATAATGACGCTCTTAGATATGAGAAATTAATAAATAAGCTACATACGGAACAAAACGCAATTATAAAATGACAATAGTTTCCGAAATGGTGGACTCCTTTACAGCCATTGCAAATTCTACTAAAAGCAATTTTATACGAGTAGAAGATAATATTCAAAACATTATTCAAGCTTTAAACAACTCCGATTTTCGACAAACGATTACCAAACTCATTCACCTTTATAATATTTTCCTTCATAATTTTATAATTTATATTTCCATTTGAATGAAATTGAAACAGCCATTGCTTTTAGTAAAATTAATGTACTACACCAGTCAATAATTGATACAGAAGAACTTATAATATTGTTAAAGGAAATAGAACAAACTGACAAATTAGTGTTTCCTGTCACTTATGAAAATATTGAAATTAGAAAGATGTATCGAGAAAAAGCCTATATAAAACAGAATCAGATAAAATTTATTATGAGTATTCCACTTATTAGAAATGAAATTTTAACTATTATAAATTAGTTCCCTTACATCTCGACGACTCTCATCCTTCCAAAACCCGTACCTACTTGTGAAAGGGTTGAAAGCAACACCGCTCTCAGTCATGTCGCGAGGTTGACGAACGTCGATCCCTGTGTCATGAGAACGATATACAATTCTTCACCAATGACCACTGTGTCGTAGAAATCATGCAGTTTCACACAAATATCTCAAGTTGTCACCCGATCCCTGTCACCATTGAACATGAAGATCTCCTCATACAACCAAATCGCTGGATAGTTTACTCAAATACTGAAACAGCTATGACTAAATTCTATGACAGTGAAGTAAGCCAAGAGATTCTACTAGGAACCTACCTCTTAACTATGGATGATAAACTCTTAACTATGGATAATCATGATTTGTAACTGAAAAGACATCAGATTCCGAAGAATATGTCAATAAACTTAGCTATCTATGAATGTTTAAGTATGATATACCCAATAGTGGATGCTAAACAACTTTCTTATGCCTTGTTCATGGATATTTCAAAGGCCTTTGACTTTGTAGTTCATGCATAACTTTTAAATAATTAATAAGATTTATTAAACTCGTACCTCAGTGAAAGAATTCAAATCACGAAAATAATCAAAATTTGTTGCAAACATAAAAATGAAAGACATTATAGATCCAGTCCTAGAAGAGTTAAATTTGGTATCCTACAAGGAAGTGTTCTAGGACCACTATTTATATAAACGACCTACCTAAATATTTTGATTGTACAGTTATTTATAATAACGAAAACATCATAAATAGTAGCTTAAAGTCAAAAATTGAGTGGTTACGAAACAATAATTTAATAATAATAAATAAAAAACTAATCGTAATCTTAATACACAAATTCAGTATAATGACAAAGAAGTCTAAATAACAATAACAACAAAGTTTCCTGGTGTTCACATTATGTATAGAATTTGTATGCAAAAAGGTGTCACAGTCATCTTATAACCTAAATATGCTAGCAAAAAAGTCAGTCTCCCCACGTTACTTATGGCTTATTATGGTTATGTTGCGTCCAGGCTTAGATATGTAATAATCTTATGGGGAAACGCCACTATCTGGGTTTACGGGTAACGCCATAAAAAGGTATATCCATGCTATGTGTGGTTTAAAAAGAACTGATAGCTGTAAGGATTATTTCATGAAATTAAAATTACTTACTAGACATTTCGAGATTTCACAATAGAAGCAGATTATAATAATAACCTTGGTAGAAAATATAAAACTACGCTGTATGGGAAAAGTGTGTTTGCTATGGCTCCAAAGATATACAATAAGATCCCGAATAACATCAAAGAGTGTAACGATATACCGATTTTCAAAGTTAAATTGTTCCACTTTCTAATTGATCATTCATTTTATTCTACTGATGAATTTCTTGTCGAGTGTCAGTGTTAATATCTGGTTGACTGTATTACATGGCATATAATAAAACCCAACGTTTAATAATTTTGATCTAGTAATTAATGAATAATCTAATCTAATTTGAATAATCTAATCCAATGTAACTAATATTATTTAAGATAAATAATTTAATCTAATCTATTATTATTAATAATGTAAGCATTGAACTACTAATGATATTTGACATTTGTATACCCATAAGGCTGATCACAGATTGAACTTTATTTGTATTTAAATAAGACCTTTCTGTAACTTGTGAATCACAAATAAACTATTTGATTTGATTTAATTTAGATATCTTATATACAAAATATAAAAAAATTAAAAACACATAACTCACAGCTAATTCATTCAATCTGTCTATAATTATTTGTTGGCAACATTTTGAAATTCTTTTGCGACAATTTCTACTATGTGTAACTGTTTGACCACAGACTATTTGGTCACATTGGTAGTACGAACGATAACAATAATTAATATTGTAAAACTTTAAACACAAACATTTTAGGTACAGTGAGCCCTTTCTGCTATTGGGCCAAAATTAATTAGTAAAAGTTGAATGAAGCCCTGGTTAACTATGACATTAGGACGTCAAACACCTTAGTCTCCTCACCACCACTAGTACTGTAAAATACTTAACGTTTTGACCCTACGTTATTTAAATTTTAAATAAAAATAAATGTCATAAAAATATAAGAACTAGTTTATATATACATATATACAATATGTAACATATAAAATATAAATCAGCCCAAAACGAAATAAAAGAACACATACTGGCTGTGGATAATCTGGTAAAGACATGTAAATATAATGAGGAGCGTTTTGACTCCTTAGTTAAACATCAATGGAGGTCAGCATTCAATACCAGCTTCTTCAGAGTCGGTGTGTGCTGATAATATTATACTACCACCAAACTCTATGACAGTGCTATAGCAGAGGAGCTTAAATTAAAAATAACTCAAATATTAAAAAAATAATATAATTGTGTATAGCGATGACATGGGAAAAAATCTAGACATAACTTTAAATAACTCTTTAAAGGGACAAAAATTACAAATTGCTGCATGCCTGGAGCATCTTTTAGTGATATCCTAAATAAAATTATAGTTACTAAATTTTGCCCAAATAGTACAATAATAATTTTGTTGGTAGAAGAGGCAGTGTAAACAACAAACAGTTATTAAGATATATTGAACAACTTAATAACTTAAGTGTACACAAAATTATCTTGTTCACACTGCCTTACATACAGGGATTGCGACAGGAAAATAACCTAAGACATAATTTAAATATACAAATGAATAATTTAATATGTAACAATAATTTAAATTTGACATATAATTGTGATAATAATGACAAATTTCATTTAATTGACATAAATAATTTTATAAAAATGTTTTGGACAAAAGATAGGTATTACCTATCCAAATATATTTTAAGACTGGTAGCAAATGTGCTATTTTATTATTTACTTTTTAACTCAATGAGTTTTTGGCTACCAAGACTGCTTTTATTGAGCATGATAATCATTTGACATTAAATTTGGAATCAGTTCCAACTAATTTAAATTAGTAAATGCGACAATAGAGCAATCTCTAGCAATAATAAGTATTTAATTAATTTTGAATGCAGCCCACAAATAAGTAATAAAATTGTTTACACCTGGTGCATCAAAATATACAAGGCATGATGCGCAAAGAATTGGAAGTTGAATTGTTTTAAATAGTAACAATATACATATCCTTTGTATTACAGAACATTGGCTAAAAGATTATAATTTCATGTTTAATTTTAGAAATCACCAGGTGGTCAGTTCCTTCAATAGAGAAAAAGTTTACGTGGTGGCTCCATAATATTAGCTGATAAATCATTATTATATAAAGAACGTAAGGATATTGTGAGCCTCTCTTTGAGCGAACTGTAGAAATGGCTTGTGTCGAGCTCGAGCACCTCATTTTTGTAAGTGTTTACAGACCCCTATGTGCTTCTTACGACTAATTTGAAAATATTGTGGAAGAAGTTTTGCTCAAACTTAGTAAACAGAACAAGTCGGTTGTAATATGTGGAGACTTTAACATCAATCTCCTTGAAACTTCTTCCATTAGTATTAAGTTTAGCTCATTGTTTAAATCGTATAATCTTGTTAATTTATTCTTAGAACCAACACGTATTGCTGGGCCTAGTGCGACTTGTATAGATAATATTTTTACAGATGTTAAGCCATTGCATAAATTAATTATTCAAAATTGAACTTAAATTTCACTGTGGACAGTTGGTATCATTGCCTTACAAACACAAAAAACAGAAAAATAAGAAAGTTGTAATTGTTCCAATAAATTACCATCGCTTAGAGAGGTTTAGAAGTAATATAATAAAAGACTTCCATCACTTTCATTTAAAAATAGTGCTAATTATTTGTATGGTATGTTATTTAAAATTATAACTTGTGAATTTAGTAGAATATTTACCTCTAAAACTTTCTCTTTTAACAGTCGCAAATCATTTAATGAATGGGCGACAGTAGGAATTATAAAAGTAGGCGAAAGTTATATGAGCTTTATAATGAAAGATCATATAATACTAGTGTTATATTTAAAATTATGTAAAAACATATTCTAAAATATTTAAAAAGTGTGCTCCACAGCTAAGGCTTTACATTTAAGTAACAAAATTAAAACTGCATCCAACAAAATTAAAATGACCTGAGAATAATAAATAGTGAAACGGGCAAGGTCAAACCGCGCAACTCGGATTTTCAATTGAATATTAACAATAGTTTAACTCGATCTGATGAAGAAGTAGCTATGGCTTTTGAGAAACATTTTACTGATGTTCCTTTTTGACAACAAAATCATTCAATTCTTCTTCTACTGTCGCCGAATCATTGCTTAAACAAAATGTAAAGGCTTGTTCAAATACTTTTAAATTCCATAGAGTATTGCCAAAAGATATCGATAAATATTTTAAAACTATTGATGTTAAGAAAACGGCAGACTTATGGGGATTTCCGTTAAAGTTATTTTATCTATAATAGATATAATAGTACCTTATCTAGCCACTATATTTAATACAAGCGTCGAATCTGGTGTGTTTCCTGATTTAATGAAACATAGTAAAGTCATACCTTTATTTAAATCTGGTAGTACATTAGACCCCGCTAATTTTAGACCGATTTCTGTACTACGAGTACCAACATTTAGTAAAATTTTGAAAAAATAATTTTAGATCAGATCTTAAGTTTCTTTAATATTAATAAATTGCTACATAAAATCAATTCGGTTTTACAAGGATCGCTCGATAACTGACGCTGGAGTTGAGCTTATTTAACATA
This sequence comes from Parnassius orleans, assembly GCA_029286625.1. Lineage (NCBI taxonomy): Eukaryota > Metazoa > Arthropoda > Insecta > Lepidoptera > Papilionidae > Parnassius > Parnassius orleans. Next base: position 26,785 of record JAGSMP010000792.1, read on the forward strand.
TTTTTGTGCATGGGAGAATTCGGAGATGCTTTGGGTATATTTTGTGACCTTTCCAGGCCTTCGGCTGTGTTCACCATGAGACATTAATCAGGAAGCTACAGTACTATGGTGTCAAGAACACAGCGCTTAAACTTATTATTTCATATTTAAGTAATACAATGCAGAAAGTTATTATCAATGGTAAAAGTTCTTCCGGGTCACCTGTACTAATGGTATCCCTCAGGGCTCGATTCTCGGCCCATTCCTATTTCTGGTATATATTAATGACTTTCCTTCCCTTGTAGGATAATCATGAGTATTATTTGCTGATGATACTTCCTTGATTTTTAAACCAAACGTCAATCATTTAAATGTGACGAAGTGAATAATACTATATCAAAATTAGTGCATTGGTTTAACGTTAATAATCTACATTTAAACGGAAATAAAACTAAATGTATTAAATTTACTGTGTATTATTTAATGTTTTTAAATAGGAAAGAACTGAGCCCTGTTGAATCCACTGTTTTTCTTGGCATCACTCGACGCAAAGCTTCAGTGTGGGGCCCCATATATCCAAACTAGCAAGCAGACTAAGTTCTGCAGCCTATGCTGTAAAAGATTAGAGGTCTCACTAGTGTTGAGACAGCTAGACTAGTTTATTTCAGTTATTTCCATAGCATAATGTCTTATGATTTTGCTATGGGGAAATGCGGCTGATTCAGAAACTATTTTTGTTTTACAGAATAGGGCCATTAGAGCTATTTACAACCTAAAACGGAGAGAGTCTCTTAGAGATAAATTTAAAGAAATAAATATCTTAACTTTGGCCTCTCAGTATAGTTACGAAAATTTAATGTATGTTCACAAAAACAAAGGTAGTTTTAGTAAAAAGTGATATACATTCTGTAAACACTAGGAACAAACAAGCTAGTGATACTCAGTTTTCGACTCCACAGAGACAGTAATTCATTCTTGGGGCAATGTATACGCTGTTACAACAAGGTCTCGGAAAGTGTACAGGCTCTCTCTATTACCAAGTTTAAATGTTTTGTTGTTGAAACTGTATAAAAGGGTTATTATAGTATAAATGAATACATGATTGATAATACCCTGGGAATGAGGTGGTCGCTACCAAGCAGTTTCTAAAATAAATTTTGTACTTAAATAGTTTGTACAACCATTAATGTAAAATTTACTTTTAAAAAAAAGTCCTGCTGGGTTTCTTGCTGGTTCTTCCCAGGACAGAGGTTTTTTTCGAACCAGTGGTAAAGTAAAAATGATCAATAAGAACTACACATGTAATCTATATTGAATAAAAATTATTCTATTCTATTCTATTCTATTCTAACAAAACCCTGTGGTTCCAGTTAAGTTCGTTATCAGAATCAGTATTGAAACGTATAGAAATAACTTTACTCAGAAAACTCGACATAAAAATAACCAAATAAAATTTTGTGTAAATTTTTATGGATTGATTACCTCTGCCTGGAATTATCAAGCAACTAAAGCGAAACACCAAGCAGCGGCGGCCGGCGGCAGCGTACATAAAAGACGGGGGCACTAAGGATGTGACTTCGTCACATCACTGAGCTGTTATCACTTTAGTAGTCGATTATAACAACTTTTAAAATTTATTTCGACCGATTGGGGTAATTATGCACAAACACTAATTCCTCACTATGTCTACTTGACGACCACAAAGATGTTGTTCATCATCGGTGTTGAAAGTCGTTGACCATACGTGTTCATTATGAGCGTTAAATACACCTGATCTAAAAAAAGAGCATTCATCAGTGAAAAGTACGCGGTTCAAAAATTCAGGATCTCCTTCAACCTTACCGAGTAACCATCTACAGTAATCCATTCTCGGCTCGTAGTCATTGGGAAGAAAACACTGAACTCGACGATAATGATACGGGTGCTAGCCATCATCTTTGAGGGCTCTCCAAACGCGCATATCGTTCACACCTAGTTCACGTGCCACCGAGCGCGTGCTCCGCGTCGGATCTTCCCCAAACATGTCGAGAATGTGCCCTTGATGTCGTCGTCGTACATTTTGGTCTTCCTGAATCTGTACGTTGTTGATCACGGCCATGCACACTGCCAGTATTGTACATACAAATGTGAAGTCGTTGGAACGTCATCGCCCGACGGCAATTGTATATTTCGTGAAGTGGCAAAGCGCTCCTCGTAAAGTCTTCGTGCTTCTGCATAGTTGCAGTCACATTTCCCGAGATAATGTGTCTCGGGAAATGTTAAAATATTCCTCGTTTGAGTAAGACATCGCACACAAGTCACTCATGGCGGATACTTTATTTCGCAATATAAAAATCATATCCGTCCGGAAGTAATTTATGCGGGTGATAACAGCTATCAATATCAGCGCTTGCGTACTACTGGTGCTTTTGTTTGTTGTACGTAGACGAGGCAAAGCGACTATACTATACAACATAATTTTGATATTTTCTGAATCGAGGAAATTTGTTGTGATTTTTGGTGTATTTTTGAATAATAGGTTATAATTTAATTTTTTACTTCAGGCAGAGCCCATAAGTGTTATTAACAAATTAAATTATAGCTAGAATTAGTAGAAATACAAAAAATTTACAAAATTGTGGGATAAACCCACACAATAACATATTATACTAAAACTATTATGCTGCTGTGTTTTTCAAAATCTACTAATTAGCGATTTTTTATCGACCGTCGATAAACAATACTTATTTTATTTCTATTCTTGACTACTGAATTGTGACAAAATTATGTTTATCTTCCCATGTTTTGAATATTACTACTAAATGTTAGAACAGAATAAATAATACTGGAAGGTTTTTGTTAACAAAGCAAAGGGAAATTAAAGTTTGTAAAGCGCTCAGCATGGAACGGAACACCGCTGCAATTTCTTTGTCATCATTTTCAAAATAATCGAGGTCGTCTTCTATACAGTGCTGGGCACTATTCTATCAAAGAAAATTGTCTTTAATTGAATGCGAACAAATTTGTTAAAAAAGTTATAGTTAATTCCTCTATTCTAACTCTCAGAAGTAAGAGGACTGTACCGGTAGCAGAACGTGAATAGGCTGCATTTTACTTTTTATCAACATACTCTCAACATACGTCTCTACACTCAACATACGAAACACAGCAGCATTGCTGGTATGGTTTTACGTAGGTATGTTTTACGTAGAGCCACGCTGCAGCTATATTATGGTTGTAGCACGAATGGTCAGCTTGAGCGGGTGGACCACGCTCTCACAGAATACCAGCGTAAAGTACCAGCTCAATGCTGCTGTGTTTCTTGTGGTAAGTGTAAAGAACCGAGACCCTTTTACTGGAAAAGAGGCATTCCATCTCAGTCCTCAGGAGGAGACAGCTACACATCTACATTTTAATTTTTAATTGAGGATAAATGTAGATGTCTATGAGAGTAGGATAGAATTAGCTTCTGCGTCACTTGCTCTCGCTTCGCTTGAACTAAGTGCCGCTGAAGGGCCTAATTTCTTCAGTAGAGGTCCAAATTTGTAGTCTAACAAAATTAGTCCTATATGCTCGCAAGTTTCTATATTATATCAATTTATTTAACCAATGGTGTTGATCGCAATAGTCTAGTGGTTTGTACTACGAACGGACTACAAAGCCTGATGGTTGCGGTTCGATTTCCACGCAGTACAAAAATTAGTGCGCATGAACACGTGTTTGTATTGTTGGAGGTCTTTTCAATGTGTAACTAGCGAACGCCAGTAGCTTCGCCCGCACGGTCTACTATTTTTCTATCCCGCGGGAACAAGTGTACTTCTACTTCCAGTTGAGTTAATGAGCATTATATTCAGAGCGATTGTAAGATACTGCTGGTATTGCTGCATCTGTATGATTAATTTCGAATGATACGACTTGTTTTGTCTAACTTCATAATGGTCAGTGCTGATAAAACCATGTTTTTTTTGGATGATTATACCTAATATAGCGCTTGCTCCTATTACTTACACGAGTACAATTATCTTTACCTTATTAGCAAAATCTATCGTGTTAATATAACACCTCTACAATTTCTTCTATTTATATTCTATTATTATAGTCTGGTATTCCAACATGTATAGGAATCAAATAAAAAAGTGTGCGAAACTGAGCTTATGCTAATGTTTCATTATTGTTTTATTCTCATAGCGAGTGCACGTTGATTACAACGTTCGTCAAATATCTATATTGGTGAGTTTAATCATTTTTACTATTCAGAAATTTAGTCGCGATTAACTTTTATTTGTTTTTTATTTTTATTTTGACTTCATACTTGTTTTGTTAATTGCAGATCATGGTCAACACTGAGGAAAACATTGATTCTAATCCTATCACTAATCCGTTTTACTATGCTCAGGATGTGGATAAATTTGTACTAAATTATTACAACCAAGAGGAGCGGCTTCATGACTTACCACCAAATCATCATCATACATTATCCGCCAAGATAAAGATAAACGAGATCGTCATCGTCTAATTAAAATCAATATTTACGAACTTAATGAGCAAAAACAAAATGTCATCAACGATCTTAGTGCAAATATAAGTGTTAAATATGTCGTGGATTCAATGTGTGATGAAGTGCTAGATGCTGCAAATTGTCTTATAAAAATAGGTGAAGAATTATGTGAGAACTAGTTATTTAAGTTATTTAGCTTATAAAATATAATAAAAGTTATTATACATTGAATTCTATTGCTGTTTTATTATGTATCATCATTATTTAATTATGTAGAGCGAAAAAAGACATTAATTGTTCCAACGAATGTATTTATTAAAACTAAATATAAAGTTATAAACATGATAATACATGTAACGTAAGCTATAAATTTATCTCTTACTTACTTATACAGTACATAGTAGTAGCATTACATAGTTTTACATTCAAATTTATTAAAATACAGTTTAATAGTGTCCCCATGGTTACGTATTGTAGCCATCTGTCATAATCCCATTCATGAGCGTTTCCTCCGTAGTCCACCTCGCTTTTCATTTGGAAAATGGGCAAAAGTTTATTTTAATGAGCAAAATCTAAGTCAAAGAGTAAATAGTCCTTAAACAACCACACTAATATCCTTTTTCGATTTGTAAAGTGGATAACTTTGCAAAAACATTGTACATTGAACATGCACTCTACCTAGAAGTACCTGCATACTACATTTGGGATAAAAGAAAGTTCCAAAGGAGAAAGAGAGAAGCAAACGTTTAAGGCTGGCCAGGGTCAAAAAGAGCACATTCTGGGCAGAGTTTATACTGTCCATCCGAACAATACAAAATGCTATCACCTTCGCATGCTTCTTCATGATATCTGGGGCCCAATTTCGTTTGAAGCGTCAAAACTGTAGATGGTCATGTATATTCTACGTTCCAATCAGCGTGCAAAGCTTTCGGCTTGCTTGAAGATGATCAGCATTTGTTCGCTGCAATGAAAGAGGCAGCAATTTGCCAATCACCGCAAATAATTCGGGATCTTTTTACGATTATTTTAGTGTTCTGCCAAGTATCAGACCCTTAAGCCTTTGGGAGAAATTCAAAGAATACCTATCTGAAGATTTTAAAAGGCAATTAGAAATACAGGGAGATGTGAATGTAGAGTACATAACAGATGTGGTATTTAAAAATTTTCGGTAATAGAAGATAACGTATTAGCGTTGGGTGGTCGGCTACTAAAAGAGTAATGCTATATCTAAATTAGTAAATTGGTTTAATGTTAATAACTTGCATTTAAATAGCACTAAAACGTAATGTATGAAGTTCATGACCCAAATGTCAGACAATTAAATACTAATGTAATTTTAAATGGAGAGGAACTGAGTCTTGTCGATACCATCATTTTCTTGGAATAACACTAGACGCGAAGCTTCAATAGAGCCCCATATATCAAAGTTAGCAAGCAGACTTAGTTCTGCAGCATATGCTGTAAAAGATTAGAAATCTTACCAGTGTGGAAACAGCTAGACTTTTACTTTAGCTATTTCCATAGCATAATGTCGTATGGTATTTTGCTATGGGATACGCGACTGACACTGAAATTATATTTGTTTTACAGAAGAGAACCATAAGAGCAATCTATGATTTAAAATTTAAAGAGTCGCTCCGACAAAATTTAAGTAAATTAATATATTAACTTTGGCCTCTCAATACATTTATGAAAATGTAATGTACGTACACAAAAATAAAAGTAGTTATACAAAATAAGTGATATTCATTCTGTAAATACTAGGAACAAACACAAGCTAGTAGTACCAGTTACTCGACTCCACCGAGTCAGTAATTCATTCTTGGGGCGATGTATAGGCTTTACAACAAAATCCCAGAAAATATACAAAATTGACCTGCTCAAAATTCAAAACTTTATTAAACATAGTTTGTATAAAAGGGTTATTATAATATTAAGAATTTATGGATGATAATATCCCTGGGAATGAGATGTTTGCTACCAAGCTATTTCTAATTTGTTTTGTGTGGTTAATTGTGTAACATACATGATAGTAAGCTGTTATTTAAAAAAAGTCCTGCTGGTTTTTGCTGGTTTTCCAAGGACAGAGGTTTTTTTCGAACCAGTGGTAATTAAACAAAGAGTGACTTTCAATAAGTATTATTTATAATCTATATTGAATAAAAAGTTTCTGTTTCTGTTTCTGGTTACCTCAGCCAAGCAAAGAACAACAATTTGAAAATAGAGAGTTTTAAAGAGACAAGTTACGACTTAGCATCATTAGAAACACAGTTAGAAATAATGAAAGATCACTGAATGTCGAACAAAAGCAGTTTAAAATCAAATTAACACAAAATTGAATCAAATGAGGGTGGAATATTCTTTTAGATGCTCCCAGGAACAGGCAAAACATTCCTCATAAATTTGCTATTAGCAAAAGTTAGAAGTATTTGCGGAATTGCTTTGGCTGTGGCTTCTGGGATCGCAGCTACACTGCTTGAGGGAGGACGAACTGCTCATGCTACCTTCAAGTTACCACTCAATTTAACAACAACTGATACTCCCATATGTAATATATCGAAACAAAGTAATTTTGCTGAAGTATTAAAACATACGAAAATGATGGTGTAGGATGAAATAACCATGGCTCATAAGGGTGGCGTAGAGGCTTTAAACAGAACTCTACAAGATACAAAAGGAAATAAGAAGTTAATGGGTGGTTTAACGGTTTTGCTGGCTGTGTTAAGGCGTGTCTTAAGAGATCCACTTTATGGCATCTAATTAAAATCCTCAAGTTCTCGAAAATATGCGGGTACACTTAGGACAAAAAGTCTGCTGGTGGATTTGCGAATCTCTTACTTGAAGTCGGCAGGTGATTACCCGATAAATGACGGAATGATAACCATCCCTGATAATTTGTGCACAGTTGTATTTACGTTACAGGAGTTAATATCCAAAATTTACCCAGATATTGCTCATGTCCACGATAAGCCAATGGAATGGTTGTGTGAACGTGCCATACTAACCCCGAAAACGACCAAGCAGCAGCAATTAACGATATACTGTTAATGTCTTTTGAGGGGAAGTAATGGTATACACGTGAGTAGACTCTGTGGTTGACACAGATGACGCAATTATCTACCTCGTCGAATTTCTTAATCTGGTCTTCCACATCATAAGCCTATTCTGTGCTTGGGCACTCCTGTTATGTTGTTGCGAAATTTAAAACCTCCTCAACTGTGCAACGGATCCAGACTAAAAGTAAAGCGTTTTATCGCAATATAGTGGAGGCCACAATTATAACTGGATGTGCAAGGGAAACTGTATCAGTACCAAGAATTCCTTGATCCCGAATTATCTTCCTTGAATTCAAACGAATACAGTTTCTCAAAGTCTGCTTTGCAATGACCATAAACAAATCACAAGGGCAGACATTAAAATTTGCGGGTGTAGACTTGAGAGAAAATTGTTTTTCACACGGGCAATTCTATGTGGCTTGCTCATGCGTAAGCTCGCCCAGTAGTCTAATAATTTTGGCACACAGTAATAGATTAGAAAAAATGTGGTGTATAAAGAAGTTTTGTAGTTTATTAGCTTTTGTCCGCGACATCAGTTGTTATATTGTGGCTTGTACCAGCAGACTCTTTTTCACACGGCGCCATATACCGAACTCCACGCGGACGAAGTCGCGGGAAAATTCTAGTGTAGTATAATATAATGAATATTTATTCATTTGTATTTAGAAATAGTGCCTGGCTTAATACTTTTAATAACGTGTTTCTGCTTTCAGATAAAATCGAAAATCGAAATAAAACTATTGATTAAAATTCTAAATCTAATAACTAAAACTATATTTATTAGAATAAACTGATCTATATTTATATCATAATAATAAAAAGTTTTTTGCTATTGCTTATTTAATTACTGACTATTTTAGTGTAGTAATATAATGAGTATTTAATCATTTATTTTGTTGTGACGACGCATTTGCATTTTGATTCTTAATTGAAGTAGATAATTGAAGAATAAATGTAGATGTCTAGGCCACTGCATTCACTTACCATCAGGTGGTCTGTGTGCTCGTTTGTCACACCATTCTATAAAAAAAGAAACATACATTAAAAATTAATTTTGAACTGTTTTACATATTATACTTTACCAAATAACAATGAATCATCTATTAAATCTTTTAATACTAAATAAAATTATATACCAAAACACTGATCTACTGTCTGTTTACAATGGTTTTGCAGAAAATAATACGAACAAGTTTTCGGAATTCGAGATTTTGCGATTCAGGTTGGACTATTGAGTCCGTAAGACACTTAGAACTAAATATTGTAAAATATAATCCGTTAAGATTTGGTTCTTATACACCATTACCCGTAAGAATACACAAAACAAAATCATGCTTAAATTTAAAAAAGCCATGATAAGTACCGCTTTCTATGGAGTATGTTGCTCATTTGTATCCAGCTAAATCCTAATAGAGTGAATTCATACCCTCATTACTCAGAAGTTTTAATAACAGATAATATGATATTTCCTCCAAGTTTTAATGATATTAAATTATTCAAGGAAATGAATCCTAATGTGAGCGTTAATATTTATGGTTTAGATAAAAATAAATGTGACTGGACCGCTGTATAAAACTTTGAAAAGAACGATATTATGGTCTAATGAAACTATAGAAAGAGTATGTGTATAATTAGATCAAAGAATCATCAAATATTTACTAAAAGTTGATAAACTTTTGTATACTTTGTATACTGTTGATTTATCGTTCACAAGTCTCTCGTTAACAACGCTGTAAAGATTGTGAGTGTATCGACGAGTGTCAAACGGTATTAGTGAAGGTCATACAGGTTTATGCACCAACATCGGCACATCCCGATGAGGAGGTAGAGGAAATGTATGAGGATATATCTAGAGTCATGCATTCCTTCAAAACCCACTATACGTTGTTAATGGAGACTTCAACGCAAAACTAGGCACAAGAGAGAACGGTGAGCTGAAGGACCTGGTCGAGCCCCGACGATTCGACAAAAATGAGATTGACTTCATTATGACGACTAGATGCCAACTGTTCAATGATATCTCAGTGATCGCGAGGGTAAAACTGGTAGCGATCACCGAATGATTAGAGGCACCTGAACCTAAACATTAAGTTGGAGCGGTCTCGTCTAGTGAAGTCAACGCCCGCCCTCGTGTTCTAATCCAAAGTCCCAAATTTTTCAGCTAGAGTTAAAAACCGTTTTCGGTGCCTTTGATTGCAATTCAGTGGACGAAATGAATAACAAGCTCGTGGAAACTGTCCAGGCGTTCGGCGCTAAGTTCTGCAAGACCCGCCGCAGAAAAACACAAAACTCTCCGAACACACTCTTAACCTCATGGCTGTTAGACGGGAAATAAAGCTACTGTCTTCAACAGATTTGACAGCATACAGGCAACTGAACAGACAGATCTCCAATTGCATGCGGCGGGACTTACGCAGCTTCAATACAACTCGTATTGAAGACGCGATCGAGCGGAACCAGAGCTCCAAAGTCTTTGCCAGAGATTTGTCTGCCAGAAAGAGCAAACTGTCAAAGCTGAAGACCGAGTGTGGCAGCATCGTTTCCGGGACACCTAAGAATTTGAGTGAGATTGAGATGTTCCATGGGCAGCTGTATACATCACCGTTGAGCCACACGCAAGTGAGTAACGATCCAAGAGCAAGTTTTATCCGACACTATTCCGATGATATCCCGGACTTCATTCTGAGCGAGATGAGAATGGCTCTCTAGCACCTTAAAGACAGGAAGGCCCGGGCGATGATGAAAGCGGGTGGAAAACCAATACTTGAAGTTCTTCAGAAGCTTTTAATTCCGTCCTCCATGGTGGGACTACTCCGGAGGCGTGGAGCAGTAGTGCGGTGGTCTTGTTCTTCAAGAAAAGCGACAACACTCTCTTGAAGAACTACAGACCGATTTCCTTCTGAGCCGCGTCTACGTGCTGTTTTCAAGAGTCCTTACGAATCGTGTCACACGCAGACTTGACGACTTCCAGCCTCCCAAACAAGCCGATTTCTGAAAAGGCTTTAGTACCATAGACCACATACATATCCTTTGGCAGATTGTACAGAATTCCGAGGAGTACAATTTGCCATTACGTCTGGCGTATGTAGACTGTGAGAAAGCCTTTGATTCCGTCGAAATTTGGGCGGTGCTACAGTCCCTTCAGCGGTGCCAAGTTGACTGTCGGTATATCGAAGTACTGAAGTGTTTGTACAGTAGGGCTACGATGGCTATCCGTGTACAGAACCATAGTACGAAACCTATCCAACTGCAGAAAGGTGTAAGACAGGGTGACGATATATCCCCGAAACTCTTCACCGCTGTATTGGAAGTCGTTTTCAAGCTACTGGACTGGAAAGGATACGGTATTAATATCAACGGCGAGTACATCACTCACCTTCGATTTGCCGACGATATAGTCCTTATGGCAGAATCGCTGGAGTACTATCCTCAATTACCTCAATGGTGTCTCCCAACGGATAGGTATTTTTTTAAATTTATTTATTAATGAATTTATGTTACAGTGGGGTTACTTAATTCTAAACTCGCCAAACCTTTACGTTTGATGGCGTGAGGCGCTCTTTTACATAACAATAAACCACCTTATGTACTACTAATATTGTACACAATTATATAACATAGTAATATATAAGCCTATGACATCTTGTTGTTATGTTAACTATATAACCTTTGATACATGTAACTTTAATTATATGAATTAAATATCTACTACTTATATATTATATTGTAATGTTTTAATCTACTACAATGTACTCGTATATAGTTCTATTAGCAATTTTTATAATGTTTTTTTAATTTTTTCTTAAGTGATCCTTTACTAATTTTTACTTTTTCTCTTAGTAGATCTATTTTGTTAAACACTTTAGCTACCAAATACTTAGATGTTCTCTTAACATAATAGTTTGTTATTTTTGGTAGAACCAGTTTGTTTTCTCTAATCCTAAGTGTGTTGTACTTGTTTTTAACATTAACTTTATATTCCTCATTATAATAATATTCCAGACCTACCAAATAATCTACTTGTTTATCTATGGGTATTATTTTACAAATGGAAAACAACTTATCTTACCTTTTGTCCATGTTCATCTTATCCTCTTCGGTCTTAAGATAAACATGGACAAAACAAAGATCATGTGTAATGTTCTTGTCACACCTATGCCGGTAGTTGTTGGGAGCACTAAGCTCGAAGTTGTTGACGAGTATGTTTACCTGGGACAAATAGTCCGACTAGGTAAGTCCAACTTGACCGAGAGGTCAATCGACAGATTCAACTCGGCTGGGCAGCGTTCGGGAAATTACGGCACATCTTCTCGTCAGGTCTACCTCAAAAACTGAAAAATAAATTTTACAACCAGTGCGTGTTGCCAGTGATGACTTATGGATCTGAAACGTGGGTCTTCACTGCTGGCCGTATGAGGACGCTCAAGGTCGCTCAGCGAGCTATCGAGAGGGCTATGCTCGGGGTTTCTTGCGTGATAAACTTAGGAGTGAGGATATCCGCAGTAGAACCAAAGTGACCGACATATCCAACGGATTAGTAAGCTGAAGTGGCAATGGCCACTTCAGTTTACTAATCCGTTCGAATCAGAATAATAATGCGTAGAACTGACAACCGATGGGATAAAAGGTTCTCGAGTGGCAGCCTCTGTACCGGTAGGCGAAGTGTAGGACGACCCCTATAGATGGAGTGACGACCTGGTAAGACATGCAGGCAGTCGATGGATGCAGGTGGCTCAGGACCGTGCTTGTGGCATAACTTGGGGAGACCTATGTTCAGCAGTGATTTGTGAAAGGCTGTAATGGTGAATGTTGAATCACTATTAACATTTTTGTCTGTCAGTTTGTCTTTCTGTCCGGGCTAATCTTCGGAATAGCTTAAATTTAAATGATAACATAAATGACATTCATTAGTAACAACCAGGCGGCAGAACATGTCGCTAGTCTTTATATATATAATACTTGTATGTATGTTTGTCACTGAACTCCTCCTAAGCGGCTGGACCGATTTTGATGAAATTTTATGTATTTGTTTAAGTGTGTCCCCGGATGGTTTAGATTCTTAATTGGACCCAGTAGGCGATACTTTTGTTGAGATCCAAAATCACTGCATGAAGCCGAGGCGGCTCGCTTGTTTATAATAACAGGCATTCCACCTTATTCAATAGGATTGCAGCGCATTTGCATTTTAATTTTTAATCGAAAATATAATATGTAAGTATATTACGCAACATACAATTTCCATCATATAGACCGTGTGCTAGTTTGCATCCTTTTGCATAAATACATGTTGATAATAATTACAAATAAATTAAAAAAGAAAATAGGGCATTAACATCCACCATTGTTATAATTGCTATTTTGGATTATTAATAATCTAATATAATATTCTGCCGGCCAATTAAGTCTTAAGTACTCGTAATCTGGCAGTTGGCGTTGGCTAGGCTCAACTTAGCGAGTAATCCGAATATATTTTATCTCATACATATACAAAACATCAAGTGTCCGTCTGTAATATTAAAATATCTGGTTTTAAGCTGAGGGGTGATTTCAATAAAAATGCGCCAATAAGGCAATCTGTGGAGGTGGCCTATGTTCATCAGTGGACATAGGAGTTTTGATAGGCTTTTGAATGAATGAATAAACAAGTGCCCTGTGTCGTGCGGAACAAAACCTACGTTTCTTAGTCCTCAGCTTAATGCTTAGCAACGTACAGAGCCGTGATTATACTCTGTCCTTGCCTCTATGCTATTCATCTTAACAATAGCTTAAATATATTCAGTGAGAAAGTTGTAGTAAAATATGGATGGAAAAACTTTTAAGGTTGATTGATGCAATTGTAAATAGTCCTGAAAGATCTATCGCAATATTTCAAGTCGAACTTGTCTCGAGTCTTTCGTTGTCATGAATACGTAACGTAATAAATGATTATTACTCTGCTATACGATTATGTTTATAAAGCTCTGTTCAGACATTTCTAATATATAGATCACAGCAAATATTATATAGCACAACAAAATCGCTATGCATTCATTTTTATGGTCACGTTCACACTATGCTATATTATATAGTATTAAATTGCTTGCTTGTTTACGTCTGTTACTGTTTTATTAGCTTGAACTATCTATATGTATATTTGTATGGATGAGTATGCATCGTGTGGCAGTGCGCAACACACCGAGGCGATAGAGATGGATGTTGAAAAGCTTAAGCGCGATGCTGATGAAAATGACTGGTCTTGTGTGTTTGCTGCATCTTCAGTTGATGATAAAGTCAATATCCTGAACGGCAATATGCTAAAAATCTTTGATAAGCATGCTCCCAAGCGTGTTGTCAGTCTTAAGCGCCCTCCAGTTCCATAGATAACAGGAGGGGTAAGAATGGCCATGGCAAAGCGTAACAGAGCATTCCGTGCCTTTAAGAGGAAAACAGACGAAAAGTGGAAGGCATATAAAGTTGAGAAATCGATGCAATCAGAGATAGTGAGCTGCTGCCGTTATATCCATTTTTATAGGATAAGGTGACAAACGAGCACACAGTCCACCTGATGGTAAGTGGTTGTTGCAGCTCATAGACATCTACATCTATCCTCGATTACAAATCAAAATGCAGATGCGTTGTCACCCGCGAGGACTAAGATGCAATGCCTCATTTCAGTAAAAGGTCTCTGTTCTTCTACACTCACCACGAAACACAACAGCGTTAAGCTGCTGTTTTACGCTGGTATTCTGTGAGAGCGTGGTCCTTCCCTGGTCGAGCCGACCCATTCGTGCTACAACTATACTACTAATATATCTGCAGCATGGCTCTACCACGTGCAATTGTCCATGAACAAGTGCTTTATTTATCTTCAGCTGATATATGGAAGTTTCTTAATATTGTTGGATTTTTGAAAACACACCTTGCCCCTAATAGCGTCTTTTTTTCTCCAGACGATTACAACAGTCATTTTTGTCTGTTCAAACTAATTCTAATAGTGCTAGAGCAAATAAAATAATTTCATCGATATCTTCCATGCCTTTCATTACACCTCACTTTTTCTCCCATGAAAGACGACATACGCAAAACACTCCTTCTATCAAGTCTAAAGCTGTTGGTTGTGATTAAGAGGAACAATGGTTGTATACGTCATTGATTCTGTTTTGTCCGTGTTAACTCATATCATTAACTTTTCGTTGAAGTATGTTACTTTCCCAACACTCTGGCGTAAAGCCTTTGTCGTTCCTCTTCCAAAATCCACCGAGTGCAGCCTTATTTCTCATTGTAGACTAATTTCTATCCTGCCATTTTTATCTAAAGTTTTAGAAGCTGTTGCTCATAAAAAAAATCTACTTTTATTTTCAAAAACTACAACCGCCCTTCTCAAAGTCACTGAAGATATTCGAGATGGTATGGAAAATTCCAAATTAACAGTTCTTATTTTAATAGACATTTCTAAGGCTTTTAATACTGTTGACCACTCTACCTTGCTAGCTCTACTCTCTCACTTGACTCGTCTTCAGTCCAGGATTGGTACTCATCATATCTTCGAGGGTGCCAACAAGCCGTGCGTTCTGGCCATAATGTCTCCAATTGGAGTGATGTATAACCGGTGTCCCTCAAGGCGGTATTCTCTCACCTCTTCTGTTTTCAATTTTATAAATCTTATCACATTAAACCTCAAGTACTTTTTTCATCTGTATGCCCGTGATCTACAACTATATGCACAAGCGGAACCATCCAATATTAATAACTCAATAGCGTTACTAAACGAAGATTTACATTATATCTTTGAATGGTCCACTGTGTTTGGAATTAACGTGAATCCTTCTAAAAGTCAAACGATCATTTTAGGTAGCTCTAGATCCTCATCCAAATTAGATATTTCCACTTTGCCGTTTATTTCGTACAAAAACAATGCTATCTCATACTCTCCACATGTTAAGAATCTTGGTCTGTACGTTGATAGCTGTCTTTCATGGAACAAGCAGATCCAGGAGGTAAGCCGCAAAGTTACTGCAATATTGCGATCTCCTTATCGCCTGAAAATTTTTCTTCCTACCGCTACAAAGGTTTTGCTTGTTCAATCTCTTATTCTGCAGATAAAAGACTACGTAGATGTGTGTTGCACAGACTTATATCAACAGCATCATAACACATTGAATCGTCTCCTCAATAACTGCATCAGATACATTTATGGTCTTCGTAAGTATGACCATGTATCATCTTTTCGTACTCAGCTTAACTGGCTGCCTATCCGTCAGCTTCATTTTTTTATAAAACTTAAGTGACAAAGGAACATTCAGCCCACTTGATAGTAAGTGGCTACTGCAGCCCATGGACACCTGCAGCCATCTTCAAACAAAGAAGGCTACAGATGTGTTGTCACGTCTGAGTTTAGTGGCAGACATATTATGTAAGAATAAAACTGTCACAAAGCAATTGTAGAGACGGTGTTCTAACTTATCTAGAATATAATATATATCTTTTTTTTAAATATGGTATTACATTTGCAGCAAAGTGTTCAAATGAAAATTAGTAGCCATCAATTTACAGTATTGAAATTGCAAAACCGAAATATCATTATTCACATGGCTGACGTCACTGAATTCGAATAAATTGTATTGCTATGTCGTGAATATTGTGCATCGTTCATTTATCTCGTGATGCATAACGTTATGGCTGCGTCAATTATATATTATGTTTGAGTCACGCTGAAACTCCATTATACTTAACTCTAATGAAAAAGGACCATGCTTACACAGAATACCATTATAAAATAGCTGTATACGGTCTCTTGACCGTGTGGTGGCGATGTAGGAATATCCACCTCCCCATGTCGTCCCGTGGGTGTCGTAAAAGGCGACAGAGGGAAACAAACCAGTAGATGGGCAGCAGCGTCTTATAATAACAACCTAAAATAATAAAATATTGAAGTTGCCAACCCGCCTGTCAAACGTGGCAACTATGAAAAATGCCCCCTATAAAGCAACCCATGGGAGAGGCCTATGTTCAGCAGTGAACTTTCGATAGGCTGTAACGTAAACAAGATGGTTACTAAATGAACTTACATTCCACCTGATAGTAGGTGACTACTGCAGTCCATGGACACGCAAGTTTATCGTATCTGAAGCCTCTTTGTATCAAGTCGGCTTTTCCAAGTGTTCCCGTTTTTGTAACCACTTTGTTTAAATACAATAAAGAGTTATATATATATATATATATATATATATATGAGTGCACGCAAGATAAAATAATTGTTTACTTCTACTTATAATACTTACCATAATTAAATAGATTATACCCTGAATCCTTGTTATTAAAATGTGTATTCCAAGCCACATTTTCAAGGTTCGTCGTCTAGTTTAGGCATCAATCTGTAAAATTAAATTGAGCCTATTTTTGTCAAAAATCGAGATTGCCTATTGTGGTGAGGAAATAAATGATACATTATGAAGGAGGCCTCTGTTCAGCCTACAGTAGGTCGTATTTAAAGGCTGTAACATTACTTTTATATTTCCCATAAAGAGAAAGATTTGAATTTTATTACAAAGGTTTTGTTTGCTTAATATTCACTTTATTGTTTCCTATAAAACTGTAAAATGAAATCAAGATATCATTCTACATTAGGTGAACTGTCGTAATGGACGTCCATTATGTCCAACAAAATAATGCAACCCATACGATATCTACTTCAAAGAAGGTCACAGTAGTGTAGTGGCGGCGTAAGAGATCCCACTAACATAATATAATTCCGTGGTGTCGTGGTGGCGACGAAGGGAAAAGAAACGAACATTTCCTGTCCAGCAGCGTATTCCTGATAACAACTTAATGGTGTATTTATGTAGATTTATGTGAGTCACAGCCACGGAGTTTTGCTACGTGGCATGGAGCAAATACAAAAAGGAGGTGTTGTAATTAGATTTCACTATGTAACAACGCTTGACAATTTGCAAGGTGAGGGGTTGTTAAGCCTAGGTAGGTGTTAAGCCCCACCCACTTAACTATTTTCCATCTACCGATAAATAGTAAAACTACTCGCATCGTTCCATATCGATGTTGCAATGTAGTTTAGCTACCTCGACGATAGATTGCGGCCTGTTCACAAAATGATAATAAAAAGTATAAAAATAATATTTTGGCGACTAAAAATTTTTAGGAATGAATGCAAAACAAATTTGAGCACCTTTCATGATTATTTTACCAATACTGAGCTCTACGTACCTTTATATTTTTAGTTCCTATGACACAAAGTATCGCCATCGAATATATTTAATTATATTTGAAAGCCGACGCAAAAAGATTTTTCTAGAACTATTTTAATAAATTAGGTATAAAATTACTTACAAATTAAATGTGATACCATCCATAGCATCATAGCGTCTATCTGATTCGTTTTTACACGATAAAACACAACACTTCATCCTTTTCTTGTTAATACTACGAAAATACACCAATTTGTGATTTTTGACACATAAGCGCACAGGACGAACGCTGATAGTATACTAACTAAAGCCACGCCTACTGTGATGACGTCAGGACCTATTAGAATCACAGTGCACAGTTGCTTAGGCCGTCTTCTCTTTGTATTTGCTTTTGCTCCGTGGTCACAGCATTCAATTACTATTATATGGACTGTATCTTTGTTTGCACTTTAGCTTAATTTTTTTCTCTTTAGAAATATTTCCTTGAATATTCTAGTCTATCTTTTTCGTTATTTATTTCTAATGAGTTTATTATGAGCAGTGGATGAAGTTTATACGTGATCTGTACACTGATAAAGTGCGTGTATAACGTCTTAAGCCCGACCGCTTAATTATGCTATGATAACAGACACGATTTTTATACGTAAAGTTTGCAGCTCTGAATATGGAGGCTACACAAGTTTGTTCTATAAAATAGTCATGGTAAGTAATAAATCGTAAGAAGCGAGAAAGGGAAACTGAAAAAGGAGATGTGCAGCGGTTTTATTCTGATACTAACTGAATAAAATAGTTTTTTTTTTAAGTATTAGGCCGACAAACAAGCATGGTTAGTGGATACTGTGGTCCATAGACATCTACATTTATCCTACGTTACAATTCAAAATGCTGATGCATTGTCACCCTTAAGGACAGAGTTGGAGTGCCTAGTAATAACCGGCTAAGTGCGATTCGTACTCGCGCATGAAGGGTTCCGTAACATCGTAATACACGTTTCTAGGAGGGGCGCCCCTTTTAATTTTTAATTTATTTTAATTTTTATTATTTGTCATTATAGTGGCAACAGAAATAGATATTTTGTGAAAATTTCAACTGTCTACTTATTACGGATCATGAGATACAGCCCGCTGACAGACAGACGGACGGACGGACGGACAGCGGAAGCTTAGTAATAGGGTCCCGTTGGTTACCCTTTGGGTATGGAACCTTAAAAAGGGTGTCTTTACACTTACCATCACCACATTTCGTGCCGTTGGTGTTTATGTCTAAGAGATGACTTTGAGAAATGTCAGAAAAATCGTATTACATCCAATAGATAGTACTATACAATCTCGAACGTGGTAGAGCCACGGTGCAGCTATATTATGGTTGTACCACGAAAGGGTTGGCTCAACCGGGGTAGGATCACGCTCTTACAGAATACTGCACCCAACTTCAAACAAAGAAGGCTGCAAATGCATTGTCACCTCTGAGGTCTAAGATAGAAAGCCACACGGCTTTTTTTATAGGATAGGGTGACAAACGAGAACACATAAATATTTCTTATATTTACGCGAACACTACACATTTAAATAAAACTAGTTTTACGGATTTTATCGCGTATATTAACTTATTTTATATTCCCGACGTTTCGAGTACTTTACAGCACCCATGGTCACGGGGGTACTGAGGTATTTGACGTCCCAATGTCATAGTTAACCATTACCTCAGATTAAAATTATTAATTTTGTTCCGATCTACGCAGTATGAACTTACGGTATCTTGAAGTCTTGCAGTTGTATGCTTGGGTTGGGATTTAATTTTATAATTATAGGATCCCAAGCAGATGGTAGCACCAGCCATCTTCTCTATTGAAATTAGGATGTTTTTGATTTCAATAGCCTCGCGAATCATCCTTGGAAGGAATCGGTGTTCTTTAGCGAGGATTTGTGGTCTATCAAATCTAATGTAGTGACAGGGCGATCCTGTACATGTTCACAGACTGCAGACTTCCCGGAGCGTCGATTCTTCACATCAGCTATGTGTTCTTTAACGCGGGTTTTATTGATCTTTTAGTTTGTCCTATAGAGACCACATTCACAATCAAGCTTTTACACTCCTGCATCTTGCAGAGGACATTACACTTAACTGATGGTAAAACTAACTAATCTTCTTCGGCTTGAGTATGTTTTAATAGAAGCGCGCTTCAGGATGTAGCCAATCTTGTCAGTGACACCTCTGACATATGGCAGTACAGCAGGTACTCGCTCGACTGTGGCCGGCTTCACTCGTTCACTGTGACGTAGGCGCGGGACCCGAAGCTTATTGTCGTGCAAAACTTGCTTGACGTGTTGGAGCTCGGCGGCCAGGTGTTTACTGTCACAGATCCCTCGTGCTCTCTGAAACAAAGATTTACCCACGGTAGCTAACTGTGAAGGATGGTGATGAGAGTCACCGTTTAAATATCTATCTGTATGGGTCTTTTTTCTATACACAGTGTGGCTCAAGGTGTTATCAGGATTCCGAATTATAACACATCTAGAAAAGCTAAAGAGTTGTTTGCCTCTAACTCCATTGTGAATAGAATTTTAGAATTTATGGAGTTAAGATGGTCTAAAAATGCAGTTACTTTATCTAAAGGTAGAATTGTGAAAGTGTCGTCTACGTACCGCTTGTAGAATCTTGGATTTACGGGAGAAGTAAGTAGGGCTTTTCCTTAAAGTCTTTCATGAATATATCGAAGGACAATGGAGATACAGGTAAGCCCATCGCCACTCCATCTACTTGCTTGTAGAACTCCTCCTTCCACAATAGGTAGCCAGATGTAAGGCATTGTCTAAGTAATGCTGCATATTCTATGGGCATATTGTTTTCCTCCAGCCTTCTAGTTACAATCGAGATGCAGTCTTCAACAGGTAAGCATGTGAACAGAGACTGCACATCAAAACTGACCATAGTTTCATTGTTCGCCAGATGTAGGTCTTTAATCTCGCTGACAAAATGATAGGAATCCTTTGTGTGCTCTTGTATGTCCCCTGAGCGGTGGTATTTCGTGTTGTGCCAATCTGTAAGTTGGTGAATCGATTGGCTAACTATGGGACGGTGGAGCATTGGGCTTGTGTATTTGGTAACCCACAACTTCGGTGGTTTGGCACATAGGTATTATCGATTTTACGTCCAGATTTAATTTTTCGGAGTGTTTCTTTATGAGATCACTAGTTGTTTTAAGTGTGTTATTTGTTGGGTCGTTTTTAACCTTTTTATAAGTGCTTGGATCCGACAAAAGTTCTTGTATTTTAAAATTATAATCGGACGTATCCATCACTACCGTGGCATTTCCCTTATCTGCGCGGAGAATATATAATAAGGGAAACTGAGCTCCAACACGTCAAGCAAGTTTTGCACGACAATAAGCTTCGGGTCCCGCGCCTACGTCACAGTGAACGAGTGAAGTTGGTTGACAGTCGAGCGAGTACCTGCTGTACTCGCTCGACTGCCTGCTGTACCGAAACGTCGGGAATATAAAATAAGTTAATATACGCTATAAAATCCGTAAAACTAGTTTTATTTAAACGAGCACACAGTCAACCTGATGGTAAGTGGTTGCTGTGACTCAGACATCTACATCTATCCTCAATAAAGAATCAAAATGCAGATGAGTTGTCACCCGTGAGGACTAAGATGGAATGCCCTTTTCCAGTAAAAAGGGTCTCCGGTTCTTCTACACTCACCATACGAAACACAGCAGCGTTAAGCTGCTATTTTACGCTGGTATTCTGTGAGAGCGTGGTCCTTCCCGGTCGAGCCGACCATTCGTGTTACAACTATACTATTAAATATAGCTGCAGCATGACTCTACCACGTAAAAATTGCTTGTAATTATGTTGGCTCTCTATACCCATCAAATCTAAACAAAGCAGTGAAAGCACTGCTATTTGGTGGTAGAAATAGGTAAGAGGGTAGTACCTACCCAGACGGGCTCCTAGGCAGAAAAGGAGTCCAATCACCTCGTAATGTAATGTATACAACATACCAGATGTAAAATATTCCGACCGGCAACGAGGAGCATTTTCAAATGTGCGAGACGTCGGATATTGCGATCTCTAATCCGCAAGCAAGTCGTGCGATTACCGCCAAATCCTTCTTTCTGTGAACTGTTTAGAGGCTGAAGAATTATAGAAATAAGAAAATTTATATGTCTAACATAGTCACAATACTTAGGTCACTCAATAAGTTTTCAGATATACAAAAAGTATTCTAGATACTATTAATATTTATTTTCATCTTTTCAAAATATTCTCCATCATGCTCTATACAAAGTTCCATTCTTCTAAACCAACTCTGAAAACACTTTTGCCAGTCTTGATCTGACAGGTCGGAAATCGCTTCTACGTAGGCTCTTCTAGCGGCTTCTGGCGCTTGAAAAAAACTTGCCTTTTAGTTTTTCTTTGACTCTTGGGAACAAAAAGAAATCACAAGTAGCTAAGTCAGGGCTGGGTGACTTAGAGTTTCAACACCAGATTCCTCAATAAATGCTTTTGTTCTAAGGGAGGTATGTGAAGAGGCGTTGTCGTGATGCAACATGATTCTCCGAAGCCCGGTCTTTGGTCTTCTCTCCCGCACAGCTTGAAAAGCTTTGGTTAATGCAACTGTAGTATACCATTCAGAGTTGACTTACCTACAATTTTTCAGCATTGACGTCAACAAATATACGCTCCGCGAAAAAAAAACTAGCCACCATTTTTTTGCCGACATTCCGAGGTCTTTGCAGTTTTGTCGGTAACTGTCCTTCTGAGTAGACCCATACCGATGATTGCCTTTTATTTTCCGGATCATATTGATAGATCCATGTCTCGTCACCAGTAACAATTTCTAAAACACGCCTAGATGCCCCGTTTTCAAAACGTAGACGCATTTCATGGCACCAATCCACACGAGTCTGTTTTTCGCTTTCGGAGAGCATTCGAGGGATCCATCGACAACAAAGCTTCGCTCACTTCACTCCAATATGTTGATGTAGGATGGTATGAATGCTCCCCGAAGTAATGCCTACAATCTTTTCGATGTCCGTATGTGATTCGTGGGTCTTCTCGCACCAACATTTTAGTCCATACATTTTCTGCTGTTACTGCTGTTTGCGGGGCCCCAGTTCTTGTTCACCTTTAAGATTAATTTTATCCTTTGAATTCAGCAAATCACCTAAAAATTGTTGCGAGTGATGGAGCTAAGATCCCTAATGCTGATTGTAACCGTTGTAAACTTAATTGTTCGGTTAAACCAAATTTAAAATCATAATATATCATAGCGCGCAAATGTTCACGGTTAAGATCCATCGTTTTAAATGAAAAGCGTGGAAGAATTGCAGGAAAATTAATAGAACTTTGTTTTTTAATATGGAGCAATTGGCTAATGGAGTTATTTTAAGTAAATTTGCTTTTTAGAAACATATAACACGTGTGCGTTCCATTTTAAATTTCTGAGCATCTCAAAACTTATTGAGGACCTATGTATCATAAGAATTAGTATAAGAGATAAATTGATCATAGATGTGAAGCATTTGTGCAAAACTTTCAAATGTTATGATGTTAAAGAAAAGCAAAAGATAAAATCAAGTGAGTACAATGATGCTCCTTGCTTGTTTTGACTTTAGCTACATTTTTTATTGCAATTGTTCATTTTAACTTGCAATGTAACTACGTTTGTTCGGTGGAATATTGCAACTCAATTTTGAAGCAGATATCTTCAACCAATTGAGCTGAAATTTTGTACACACATTAAATTTGGATGACAATGTATGGTTAGCGGTGTGACGTCATTCTAAATTCAACATGGCGCAACATGCAAGATGCGGACTAGTTATTTTAATGGACTCCTACAATATGGGTATCAAATGAAAGGGATTGCTGAGTATAATTCGAAAAATAAAGTGACGTCACTCTTAATCCAATATGGCGGACTTCTAAAGATGGCGGACTAAGTTTTTTATGCTTTCCTACAACATGGGTATCAAATGAAAGGGCTTGCTAAGTATAACTCGAAAAATAAAGTGACGTCACTCTTAATCCAATATGGCCTTCTAAATATGGCGGACTAAGTTTTTTATGCTTTCCTATAATATGGTTATCAAATGAAAGGACTTGTTGAGAATACGAATGCTAGTTAAAAAAATAAGATAGTGATCATAAACCCTGTTGCTCTAATCCGTCTGAAATTTTGGTGTACTGGAGTTTTGGAATCCTCGATTATGATATTGAGGTCGAATTGTTCGAGTCTGTAGCATCGGTTGGTTAATTTTGACTTGTAATTTGGCGAGATAGGCGTCAACAGCCTTGGTTTGCAACCTGTCTAGAGAAGGATAACTCCAAAATCAAACCTGAAACTGTATTTCGTAAGGCACAAGTAAGCTTCAAGCTGAAATATCCCTCCAAACACTCAAGTCAAGGTGAGGCCGTACCGAGGACTGAGTGGCATCAGGGTGTAACATGATGTCAATCCATCTGCAATTTTTGTGTACTGGTTTTTAGGTCCTCGATTATGGAGTTCGAGTCTGTAGCATCGGTTGGTAAACTTGACTGCCCAAAGGTCTGGTGAATCATGTCATTAGACATATTACAGAAATCATATGGCCCTGCTTCCGGAGAGCACAATATATGATACTGACATACCATCTGTCCGTATAGACTTCGGTAAAGGAGGTGTTCAACTCATTCAACCCAAGACTGCAATTTCCAGCAAAATATAGTCACAGCAGCAGAACAAAGAATGCTGCCAATTATATTATGTTAGCTTGCACAGTACACAACATGCAGGGTAGTACTGTCGACCATGCCGTTGTATACTTAGGCTTGAAGCTCTTCGCTGCTGTTCAAGCACGTGGCCTTAAGTAGAGTAAAATCATTAGAAGGTCTCCTTGTTGAAGAGCTAGACTGTTCGAAATTAACCAACAAACGACCTTGCAACCATGATGCGTTGAATGAGATGAACAAACTGAGAAACCTGTCCAGCGATAACTTAAACCAAAAAATAAATCGTAAGTAAAACTTTAAAACAAGCTTTTATTTAGATGCGCTAGAAATAATAAACTTTTCCTTTAAAATTGTTAAAACTTATAACATTACACTTATATGATATAAAAGCTTGTCGCGAGATTTAAGTACTCGTATTGACTTAGTTTGAAAATTTTAAAAATTAAAATCAATCAAATTCTGTTTATCTACACAGGTAAATTTCGCAACAAGTTTTTATATCATATAAATTGTGTAATGACGTTATAAGTTGATAGGAAAAGTTTGAAAGGAAAAGTTTATTTTAGTTTTTAGCGCATTTAAATAAAAGCTTGTTTTAAAAAAAAAAATACTTTTAATTTATTAGTTTTTTACTCCGAAGGGTCAAAACGTTAAAATTTTAATAAAAAGTAAAAGTCGACTTTAAAGAAAATATAAATAATTTTTACATACTACAGTCGGAGGTCTTAATTCTTCTATACTCGCTATACTCTATATAAACTTGTATAGAAATTCAATGAATGATGATTAAAGTTTAATAGACAGTGTTTTACATAAAATAAACTTGCAGTTGAGAATGTTATAAGGAAACCCTCGACTGAAGCTAAGACAAGTGGACGTGAGCAATGCGGCCGTCAGAGGGAAGACTTCAGTGGGTAATCTGATACCGTGCAATATATGAGGCAGTACAGTAGCTGAACCGTTTGTGCTAGAAACATAGCTGTTTGCAAATATACGTTTTTCTCTTCATTTACTGGTGTAAGAATTTGACGGCTCCATGGCGTAGCGTTTAGCAATGACTTGCGACGCTGAGGGCAGCGGGTTCGATCGAGCACGGAACAAGTATTTGTATGGCCTGCAAATAATTGTTTCCGGCCTGGATGTATTCCTTGTACATCTTATATATGTAAACTGTCTTCACGATACAGTAGACGATCCTATTATGGGGGTAACGATTTTATCAAAAGAAGAAAAAAAAAGAATAAAATGTGTGGTATCACTGTGTGGTATGGTAGTAAGACACTTTTAAAGTTAGAACCTTACTCTTAGATCTCCTTGTAGTATTCAACTTGACCGCGAAGTGGCTGTGTAAGAATATTACTACCCTATATCGTCTTGTGGATGTCGTAAGAGGCGACAGAGGGAAACAAACCAGGAGATGGACAGCAGCGTCTTACTAATAATAACTAAAAACTAAAAATCTAGCGTTGTTAACTATGACAAATATCCCCCAATGAGGCAATCTATCGGGAGGCCTATGTTCAGCAGTGGACTTTTGATAGGATATAATGAAAAGTATTTATTTGTTCACCTAATGTACCTAATTAGGTCTTAATACATATTACTGTTAGTAACTATCACTTTTTTCATTCATTGTAATCTACAACCGAAATTAGTATTTATATATTATAATATATGCACCCATAAATAAAATTGAAGCGTCTATCTGTAATACTGAAATAACTAGCATTAAGCTCAGGGGGTTATTTTTTTATAGAATGAGGGTGATAAAAGAGCACACGTTTTTGTACGTGGTAGAGTCATGCTGCAGCTATATTAGTAGTATAGTTGTAGCACGAATGAGTCGGCTCGACGGGAGGACCACGTTTACAGAATACCAGCGTAAAATAGCAGCTTAACGCTGCTGTGTTTCCTGCGGTGAGTAGAGAACCGGAGACCCTTTACTGGAAATGGCATTCCATTTTAGTCCTCACGGTGACAACGCATCTGCATTTTGATTTGTAATCGAGGATAGATGTAGATGTCTATGGGCCGCAGCAACCACTTACCGTCAGGTGAACTGTGTGCTCGTTTGTCACCCTTATCCTATAAAAAAAAACAGTCCACCTGATGGCAAGTGGATGCTGGAGGATAATCCTCATAAAGAATCAAATTGCAGATGCGTTGTTACCTCCGAGTATTCAGATAGAATGCTTCGTTTCCTGTTAAAAAGATCTCTACATTCACTATACGATACACAGCAGCATGAAGCTGCTGTTTTGCGCTAGTATTCTGTGAAAGCGTGGTCCTTTCCCAATCGAGCCGACCTATTCGTGCCACAAATTTACTAAGGCTGCAGCGTGGCTCTAACAATTTCATAATAAATTTATTTAACAAATATATTAGGTGTTCACGGAGTTGAATAATGTTTATACAGGGTTATTTTGCACACAGAGGAGCCGGCATACGCGTAGTTGTTGCCCATAAATCACATTCAATTTGGGATAATTTCAAATAAATGTAGAAGCTTTTATTGCATGCCTTAAGCGCAAAACGTGTAGCTATGTTCTAATAGCGCCTAAAAATCAAGATGCCAACGTTTTGTCGCATGAAATCGTATCCAACAATCATATGGAACATATAAATGATATAAAAATCACATTGTCAGAAAGATAAAATGATTGTTGAACTTATTTTTAAATCGATTAATTGCTATTTTTACAAAAAAGGGTTTTAGTGGCTTATGGTGTGGATTTATCAAGTCCGCATGGCTTCGTAAATACTATAACTTTTGAAAATATCAATTGTTCAACTCAATCTATTTTTAAAACTCTTCATTTATCATGTGGGAAGCTATTGAATGTAAATGGCAGTTTAATTTTGTTTTTTTTGTTATAATTAATTTTTTCGGCTGCGAAATGTCGATATATTCGGTGTTTAGCAGCCTTGTATGAATTTATTTTTACTAACAGAGACTGCCTCACTCACTCAGTTAGTTTGGCGTCAATCGCCGTCGTGAGTAGACACTGTATTGGTTGTTTGCAGCGGCTCAAAAGATCGCACAAATACAGTATTCCATAAACCAAATTTCTTACATACTTGATTATAATAATAATCAGAGATTTTAATTACAATATTTTAAAGCACAGAATAAATAATAGTAGTACGAACTAAAAGTAAGTAGGATGTAATATTTATACTTAAATACGTCTTGGACTTTATGGACTGACCTGAATAACGATATGATGATCATATGAGCATTATGAGTCGTGCATTTTGAATTTTCCAAACTTTTTCTGTTGTAAGTTTGACATAAAATTATCGGCAAATGGAAGTATAATATGGTTATTAGTGAAAACGTGTGTATTTAACTACTTTAAAAATTCCGTATAATCATGTTATACGTAATTTTTTAATGCGCTTAGGCATGCCCAATTGATTTACCAATAGTTTATTATAAATTATAATACAGTTTAATTGCAAATGAGTAGTTTTAATTTATAATAGATATAATATGGCCGCTAGAGGGCGCCAATCAGGTGCTAGGCTAGCCTAGGGTGCTCTCGACATTTAATCTACCTCTGCCTGGACTTGATGGAGTGACCTGAAGGTGTACTTCGGTGACTGCTACTGGAACTCCTTGATGAGTAGAACTAGGTGCGCCGAGTTTGGCCTCGTTTTGTTAGTTATGATGAAACCTTACCTGCGGGCTTGATAGAGTGACCTGAAAGGTGTACTTCGGTGAATGCTACTAAAACTCCTCGAATAGTAGAACTAGGTGCTGAGTTTGGACTCGTTTTGTTAGTTATGATAAGATCTTACCTACGAACTTGATGGAGTGACTTGAATGTGTACTTCGGTGACTGCTACTGGGACTCTTTCACGATTAGAACTACAATTTACATTTTTTTTCACAATCATACGAGTATTATGAGTCGTGCATATTTGGATTTTCCAAACTTTTTTAATTGAAGTTTGACATAAAATTATCGGAAAATTGGAAGTATAGTAATAAGGTTATTAGTGAAAACTTGTGTGTATTTAAACCACTTTAAAACATTTTGAATAATCATATTATACGTAATTTTTTAGCGCTTAAGGCATGTACAATTGATTTACTAATAGTTTTTACTGTATTTTCAGGTAATTCAGCTAATTTTGTCAGAAATGTGACAGGAAAAGTATTTTCAAATGTTTATATTAAATTCAATTAATAAATATTTAGCTATATCTTATTTTCGTTGAATTGTATTTCTATATTATTATTAACATTTTATACATAGAAGATCATTTGATCTTCTTTCTTTGTCCAGTATATTAAAATACATTCATAAGATGCAAATGCATCTAATGAATTATAACACCATCATTAATATAATAATGATTTAGCAACAGTGGATTGGTCACACGGTAAACTAAAGGAATGTTACAAGCTGGCTATAGTTGAAGGCCGGCCCAACGTGGCCCTCCGAGTGGGCTTGGCGAGCTTACTTCAGATGTGTTGGTAGACTGTGTTAATTGGGTGTTTCTCTCCCTATCGACGCAACCAAGGTGAACTTGCGGGGAAGAGGTGTTTGTATGGCCATGCGTCACTTGTTTTAGGTTCCCGACTCTGGTGGGGCCGCACCATGAGACGGGGTAGTGGGGCCGGGAGAGAAGAGTATCGGTATTGAGAGCGCCGCTCTTACTGTTAATAATTATATAGAGTAGGAGCCTCCGCGGCCGAAATTTGGTTAGCAGCAAATCTCGTTTTCCAGACACCATGGCCTCCACGTTTTGACACCATTAGGTTTTAGTCGTAGTTAAGGTGAATATGCGTAGGCATTTTCCAAAGTAAAAGGACTGCTAAACTAAAACGAACTACTCTCTGGTTTTACTGCGGACATCCTCATTACGAAGTTAATCACGCAGTCAAACTCTGAGCTTAGATCTCAATTGTAAATATAGCAAAACAAACTAAAGGTACAAAAGATAGTTGGATTTTCCTATATTAAGAGAAGCAGAAGAGAAAAAATTCCTTAGCGAATTCAGAAACATAATATTATAGCTGACTGCTCAGTCGGCTCGAGAGATTGCGCGGATAAACGTACGAACTGGGATAATAAACTATGTACCAACAATCGCGGAGATGCTTGTTGAAATAACAAGAGAATAAATTGTCTGTACTTATACACAAGGAACATTCTTGCAGTCACATGTTACAAGAGTAGCAAACAAGTTTATACAAGCATTTTAAATGCATTTATTCATAAGAGTATATCAAAAGTTGAGGTAAATAATAAAGGGCAGTAGATAAAGAACCGGAAATGGGCCTAGCAACTCTTATTGGATAATAATTAACAAATCTCATAAGCGTTAGGCGGTAGTTGCAAAGTGGCGCGAACAGTAACAATTAGAATGTCGTCTAAATAATAACCTTAAAATCTTACCACCTATTTTTTATCCGTGAAATATAACATATTTATTTAAAAAAAGTTCATTCAAATCGGTACAGCCGTTTCTGAGAAACCGGTGAAAATACATAAAAATACGCCTTCTCGTGTTTGGATTAATCAAAGATGTAAAATTATGATAAGATTCCGCAAAAGTAAAGCCTCATTTAATTAATTAAAAATAAATACAAATGGTACATTTTTTTAATTTAAAATTTCATATGAGAAGTTTTTACGTGTCATATGCCTTTCATAAAAGAACTTATTTCAAACTCCAATAATTCTAACTACAGTTGTTATTGAATAAAAACAACAAACAGCTGTTGCTAACGACTTTCGCAATATCTGTTGTCCACAACAGTTGTGGAAGGGAAGCAAGTCAAGGGTACGACTTTATTAGAAAAAAATCATTCCTATGTTTGAATATTGTTTGGCAACCATGGGTCGCTGTAGTTGATTATAATATTGGAGAAAAAGAGAATAATTATTGTGCTAATTCGTTGCTTATGTGCGAGGTCTATGTTCAGCAGTGGACTTTTGAAAGGCTGTAATGATGATGATGATGATGATGATGATGATTACATAGCACTGGTTGATTAATTAAAAAAATATTTTTAAATAGTTACATTGATAGTATAGCGAAATCCCTTATGAGGCAATCTATGGAGAGTATATGTTCAGCCGTGGCCTTTGTTGGCTGTAATTGATATAATTAGTACGTTGTTATGTGTGGTGGTGGCGTAGGAAAGTCTACTGGCCCATTTCGTGCCATGTGCCATGCCAAAAAACCTTATGGCTTCCGATAGGTAGTGGTATAACCATACCATTTGCGCTTGGCTCAAAACACCAACCGACAATGGAAGCATCGTCACAGGCACAGACGTCTGATACTGAAATGCGATCGTTAGTCTGCCTGTCAAACGTGACGATGAAAGCAATTCTTCTCCTAACGGTAAAAGCCCATAACCAGCTTTGGACCTACGGTCTGATGAATAAAATGAACAAGATATTGTCTTGCATGGTGAGAAAAACTGTATGATGATGAAATTAATGGGGTTTTTGGTGGTTATCTCTTAAAAAAAAAGGTTCTTGTACTTTATGTACTATTCCACCATTTTACAACAGAAGAGGAGTTTTTTATGATAAATTTTTAATGTTTTTTCAAATACTTTCCCATAATAAGTTTAAAGTGGATTTTTAATATATGAACTAACCAGAAATAAACTTTTGACTACTTTTAGAAATCTGCAGGTATTTTGTATAGTTACAACGCGAAGTTGCAAAATCTAGTTTAATTATTATATTTAAACCTAAATAAACCCTTTCCTTCTCTTCAACATATTTCAAATGCTTGAATCCACTTTACACTAGTATATAAATCTGTCTTATTCAAGACGTGTCCTCACACGTAAATTCCTTAATTCATCATCATCATCATTGTCCGTTGTGTGTATCCATTGTTTTACCCTTTAATAAAAGGTTGACCAAATGACGAAAACACGTACAATAATAATCTTCAAATGTCACATTAAGGTCAAAGTATTTTTATAAAGGAGCTAAATAAGTTAGTCGTTACAAAATAAGCCAATTATATAAGATAGTAAAAATCTTAACATTTTTCTTATTATAATTGATTTTGTTTAAGTAACCAATAAATAAATAATTTAAATAGAACGTACGTCAAATCATTAGCGTTTGGCGAATTTAAAATTAATAAAAAACGAGGTCGAGAAATTCGGATTCATCAATATACGCAAGGCCCGTAGGGCGTATAAATGAAAACAGGGGCAAAGAAAATGTACATTTAATTTAATCGTTACTGTGACTTAAATTTTGTTTACAACATTAAAGTGACAAACAAACTTACGTTCACGTGACGGTGACCACTGTAGCCCATACTGTTATAGCTTATTAAAAGCCCACTCTAAACATAAATGCTCGATCCGGGAAGAACCACGCTCTCCACAATTTCAGCTTGAAATAGCAGCTTAATGTTGCTGTGTTTCGCATGATGAGTGTAGGGAACCGAGAACCTTTTACTGGAAACAAGGCATTCCATCTTAGTCTCTGGGGTGACAACGCATCTGCATTTTGATTCTAAATCGAGGATAAATGTTGATGTCTTTGTACAGCATCTTCTTACCTTAGGTTGACTGTGTACTCGTTGCCATAAAAAATATGCCTCCTCCCCATAAATTGCGTCATGGGTTGATATTTGCCTGGTTTGATAATCGCAGTTTTTTTATTTTGGTTGTAATGAGGAAGACGCTGCTGCCCATCTCCTGGTTTGCTTCCGCTGTCGCCTCATACGACACCCACGGGACAATGTGGGTCTGCCACTACGGTAATGTGAACCATGGAGACTTGCAAAGCATCAAACAAATAGAACTTATGTGCGCAGTTGCCGCAAGAATTAGATGTTATAGATTAGAATATCACACTAATTATTCTGTCCATGCCATTTAGAACGAAACTAAAGAGTATGAGCGAGAATAGTGACGAGGAATGTACCTGCCTAGACTTGCTCTATACAAAAAGATCACTTACCACCTTGTAACATATTTTACAGGCGCATTTTATATTGTGCAAGCTTGAAACATATTCACTGCTGTGTTCCAGTAACAAAGTTAAGGGATCCAATATAATTGCAGCCCAGGAGGCAAGTCATTTTTTTATACAAATAAGGATGACAAAGCAACATACAGGCCACTTGAAGGCAAATACATGCTGCGGCCCATTAATATCTATTTATTGGAAATCATGCAGAGAAACTCCAAGTATAGCCCTCTCCAAGCTCGCTTAACGACTCTTAGCTTCCACAAACAGCCGGCAGTGAAGGACCACATCTCAGTTCTATATGTCATCACTGGCAACACTCACTGGTGTACACTTGTGCAATAATATATGGGACTATACGGATTTAATCGAAATTACGTCAGCTATACGTCTCCGTAATTTCGATTAAATCCGTATAGTCCCGTTTCCGTTGACCCATTTTACTCGTAACAAGGCGTTCTATCTAAGTCTTCAAAGGTGACAACGTATCTACATTTTACACGTGGTAGAGTCATGCTGCAGCTATATTTAAGTTGTAGCACGAATGGAACGGTTTGACTGCGGGAGGACCACGCAATCACAGAATAGCAGAATAAATTGTAATGGAGGATAAAATAGATGACTATAGGCAACAGCATCCACTTTCCATCTGATGGATTGTTTTCTCCTTTGTCACCTTTCTTCTATACAAAAATATTATCAACCGACTTCAGTTATCATCGCATCTACTTGAAATTCATAACATGGTTACACAGTAAAAGTATATTCTACTGGTAAACACAATCCGCTAAGTCGATTTACTAGCCTAGGAAATATCGTGTTACGTACATTAAACAAACATATTATAATCAAATTATTGTCTCCCATTTTTGAAAGTCGTTTAAAATATGACAGTAAGTTCTTCTTTTGGCAGCGTCGAGGGACGAGCTGATACATCAGGCGAACTAGATAATACTCAATGTAATAAAATATTTCTGGCGTAGATTTATGTATGAGGAAACAACTTTGAGTGGTGTTTTTAAGTTTTAAATAGCATCAAGATAAACTAAGTAATTACTGTCTCTCTCTAAAAGTAACCTTAATCGACAAACATGAATGTGTAGGTATATGGATGTAAAAGAAACAAGATAGGTGTTTCAGGATCGTGCCAAATGGAAGTCCGTAGTCTCTGTCTACCTCTGGATAACAGGCGTGACTGTTTATGTGTGTAAGTAGCTCTCACTTACTTTTAAACCAGAACATAGCAGCGAGTGCAATTCTGTGACGTAATTAGGTGAGAAGGTGGTACCTATCTATATGCTGGACAACCTTCTTATCAGAAAAAGAACTCTGACCATCGATAAAAATGAATAGTACGAAGTTAAAGTGAAATCACAGTTTACAAACGTGGAGAATAATGCAGCAATGAGGGCACATATATTACTGCTCAGTAGATGTCGCTAGTTGGGAAGTGAAGTTATGCATTACACAGTGTCACCATAAGTGAAAATTTGCGTTGCAAATAAAAGTGTTTCGGTTTCTACAAAACAATTACTTACTGTTTGTACTTTAATTTTTTGGACATTTTTAACTCTCCGTTTATTTATTTTACTTTAAAGAATATCCGCAGTGTGGTTTATTCATCTAAATCTGTTTATTAATTAATATAAAATATAACTAATATTTCAGAAATAAACATTAAAAGTTATAATTGCCTAACAAGTCAACTTCCCCTCCATGAAATCTGTCAAATATTTCACCTCATTCCAAAGTGGCGCCACCCTGGTGGCAGAAAAGTTGTAGATAATAGTTGTACATTAGTCTGCCGCGAATTATTTAATTCAAAACATATTATTAAGTATAGAGAAGGTTGAGTTAAAGGCACAGGCCTTCTCTCAACTCTGAGAGAAATATGGGGCGATTAGTTTGCCGCACTGCTCCAGGGCATGTAGGCAAATTCACTTGTCTTCGAAATATTTTAATTCGTCAGACATATAGGTTTTCTTACGATGTTTTACTTCACCGCCGAACATTTACTGTTGCATTTAATAATTTCATTGGTGCTTGCGGGTTCGAACCCAAGTTGCTCTGTGAAATTGACGGTGACTGCTTAGCCTCTGAGATACCACTACTAAAATGTATATTAGATAAAGTTTAAAACAACGGTCGCAAAAATAAATTAATTGTATCTACAACCAACGCCTGTATGATAGTTTCTTGATAGATATGTCACATAAATCAGACGAGGTGGAGTTATGCTGTGCTGAGTACGGAGTTCTGATCATAACTGTCGGACAAGCGATGAAATATTATCAAAGTGAATTTATGAAGTAAAAGGATTGAATAATAGTGTAAAGAGATTTTTAGTCCAGATAGTAAACTAGTTTTGACTCGGTATATGCACTGGTCTAAGTTTTGACAATGGCTCAACTATACATAAAAGGAAAGCTATGCACTTTTCATCTTCATCATTACATCACTTAAGTCTCCTGCTGGTAAAAGGATTCGCCTGAGTAATGCCACAAAACACCATGCAACCTTCAGTCTGCATGACTTGCCAGGCCGTCATTATATATAAGGGTCCGCCTTACACTGCTTACCTGTACGTGGCAAATATCCCCTATGAGGCAATCCATGGAGAGACCTACGTTCAGAAGTGGACTTCGATAGACTGTTACTGTGTCTTTCTTATGTCCTCTCTCCCGGACCGCCGTAAGGTGAACGTTACTATTATTCTGTTGCCAGTTGATTTTCCAAATTAAAATATAAAATTTTGTAATTTAAATCAGAACTCAATAATAGGAGTGCATAAGTGAACAGGAGTTATCGAAATCCTCCACTAAACATCTTTGTTGTGACGCCATATTGAGAAGGTAACTAAGCTACGCCCCCTTTTTGTTCTGATTGCTACTATTCTGCGTTGGCTCCGCCCGCGGTGTCGCTGATTGGCTGCGCTAATCCACGCCTCGCCGCTTACACATACTACGCGTTAGCTAATCTGCGACTATATCCCAGCCCCGCCGCTTGCGCACTCCACTCGCTTTCTGCTTGCCTGGTACTTTGCTTTGCTTTAGCGCACTTTTCGATGACGAATCCAACACTAAATAGAGCACTGTCGGACCCAGAAATGTCAATATGCCTGACAGATGAAAATGAATCGCCCTTGAACGCTGTGTCTGATCGCCCGCGCAGAAATGTCCAAGCATTACCTCAACAATATGAAGACTTTAAGATAGAGATGAGACAACTTGAGACTTCTTTAGTGAGTTCGCATAAGGAAGAGATGAAGCAACTCAACTTAACTATGAAAGAAATTCAAGATACAAACAAAAATATTGAGGCTTCCCTTACATTTGTAACTTCGCAAAACGAGGAGCTGAAACAAAAAATAAACATCCTGGAGGAACGAACAAGACAAGATAGGGAATATATAATATTCCTAGAGAATAAACTGGAAGATCTACAGCTTGCGTCACGTAAGTCTAATTTTGAAATAAAGGGTGTGCCCAGAAAGGAAAATGAAACAAAACAAGACCTATTGGAAATGGTTTACACGCTTTCTGAGACCATTGACTGTAAAATTAACAAGTCTGACATCAAAGACATTTACAGAGTAAGGAGTAAAAAGCCTAATCAAAAGAGCACACCCATTGTAATAGAAACCGGCTCTGTTTTGCTCAAGACTGATATCCTGAAAATGGCTAAATCCTTTAATATTAGAAACAAAACAAAACTATGTGCAAAGCACCTAGGTCTAAAGTTACACGCTGAGACACCAATCTTCCCAGAATTTAACTCAAATACTCGTCTCTACTCCTCAGATCTCCAATCTAGAGGATACAAATTTGTGTGGACATCCTATGGCAGGATTTATGTACGTAAAACCGAGCAGTCCCCTATCGTGCAGATCAAATCGGAACAACAGGTACATACGTTACTTTTAGAGCAAGTCTGACTATTCGTATATTTAATATTGATCATGCCTCTTCACACTGCTATGGGTTGCTGCATCAAAAATCTTTTCTGTCTTAACTCTGTTACTATAAGGGTTTTGTTTATGTTTCATATAAATATGTTCGCTTTGCAATTTGTAGATACTGAAACTCTAGACATCTTTCAACAAATGTATCCATCACTTTCACACACACACTTACATTTCTTCATACATGTTGTAACTTACACTTACAAAAATACAAACGCAGCACATTCATATACTCACCGTTACATAAACTGTTACTTAGTCGTTTCACACTCAGGAACTTAAACTGTTACTGGTCCAGCTTCACTCAAATATATTTTCTTTAATAATATTTACAATTTAATGACCCCTTTACAATTTACTGACTTTGCATATAAAATTAAGCAAACCTACATAATATCTCTTTCTCTGGCTTACTATATACCTTAAATGGGTGACTCACTACATACGATACAGGAATTAGACAAAGTGAGATAGCACACGCAATTGAATGCGAAGGAACAGATCTTGACGGGCGCATACGCATTAACAAAAGTGATTTTACTATGGTTGCACAAAACATTGTTAGTATATATAAAAACTTTGACGATTTTACACTAACCCTTTCATCTTTATCCTTGAAACTGATATGATTATTTTACAGAATGTAGGCTAAACCACAACAAGCCACTCCCGCAACTAAACAATTACGAAGTCTACTGTACTACGCCAATTGAACCAAAATGATGGTGTGGTTGTTCATATAAAAAACTCTAAAACACAAAGTAAAAGAACTTAAATTACAAGCATCATGCCTGCAGGTAGATGTTCTTAATAACACTGTATTATGCATTTACCGGTCCCCATCAAATCCAAATGCTGAAAACTTTTTAAATTCATTAGACTCTCATATCGAGTCACTTCCTTCACATAGCAGTATTATAATAGCAGGTGATATTAATATAAACATTAGGCCTCAAACTACGGAACGACCACAGGAATATAAAAATAGAATGTACTACTTAGACATGCTTGCAAACTATGGTATATTATCTGGCCATACTTACCTACAAGAGAGCAAAATTGTTTAGATCACTTCATGCTAAAAATAAATAAATCTAAATATAAAGCATCAATTGCAGTTATGCAGACTACCACTACGGATCATTCTACTATGCTCCTGTCAATTTCTAAATTAAAAACACAACTAAAAGTTAATAAAATTAAATAAACTACAAATTTTGAAAATGCTTTAAAATACCTACAGACTAAAACTTATCAGAATTATTATTTTGTAACGATCCATTGGCTGTGACTAAAACTTAATAGATAAAATTACTGAAAGCCTTAAACTAAATACATCAGTGTCTAATATCCCTTGCACTAAAAGAATAATACAACCGTGGATATCTGCAGGAATCTTACGCTGTATAAGAAACAGAAATAAACTTCAAAAAAACTTGAAAAGACCCACATAATGACACTCTTCGCGTTACATACAGACGATACAGGAATTATTGTAACTATTTAAAAAGAATGAAAAGGCAATATGATAGAGAAAATATCATTAAATCTTTAAATAACAATAAATTATTATGGAAAAATATAAAAATATTACTTACAATAATCAATCACAAAATACTAACGCTGAACTATTCAATTTGAAATCATCGCCCACTGAATCTGCAAACTTACAAATAGCTATTTTGTAAATGTAGGAATGCAACTTGCTAATAAAATACAGAACGTCAATGTGACACCCAGTAGATCTAAGGAAAACAACTGCCATTACACTCCTTTGTTTTACTACATACAGACATAGAAGAAGTTAAAATATAATTTTAAGCTTAAAATCAAACAGCGCTCCAGGCTGGGACAATATCCCCAATGACTTTATGAAATTGGCAGTCAATGACTTGGCTCCTATTATTTCCCACTTAAATAATCTATGTTTTGATACAGGGTTATTCCCAGCACCATTAAAGCAGTCTATTATTACACTGTGTACAAGGGCGAGACAGAGATGACATTAGTAATTACAGACCAACCTGTTCTACCAGCAATATCAAAAATTCTGGAAAAGTTACTTAATATTAGATTAATCAATTACTTAAATAAATTTGATATATTAGCACCCACACAATTTGGCTTCAGACAAGGAAGATCGACAGAAGATGCAATTCTTGAATTAAGCACATTTGTAACAGAACAACTCGACCACAGTAAAAATGTTTGGCGGTCTTCCTTGATCTGAAGAAAGCATTCGACACCGTCTCTGTCCCTACCCTTGTGCACAAGCTTGAAAAATTGAATAAGAGGGACCTGCTTGCTCTTTTCGAAAGCTACCTATCGGAGAGAAAACAAAAGGTTAAGCTCCTGGGTTCATTAGTGGCGAAGCGGTAGTGTCATCTTTGGCGTTCCACAGGGAAGCGTTCTAGGCCGACCTTATTTCTAATTTATGTCAATGATCTATGCAGTATGACTATACCAAATGCCAATCCTGTCGTACGCCGATGACACGGCTGTGGTTTTGCTGATGAATCTTGGGAGGCTGTCAAGACTAGTGCTGAAAGTGGTCTAGCTCGAGTCGCTCTATGGTTGCAACAAAATCTCCTCACTTTGAACATAGCTAAGACAAATTTTATTTGCTTTAGCATTACGAATAACTTGCAGCCACAAAATGACTTTTGCCTTAAAATTCATATGTGTTTTGAGGATGCTAAAAACAAAGCGTGTGACTGCCCATCAATTGAAAAACTCTTCACACTAAATATCTGGGTGTCGTTATAGATCAGAGGCTATCGTGGTACCACACCTCGAACATGTTATTAATAGGACCCGAAAATTGATTTGGATTTTCAAAACTATAAGACACGTAATACCTGATAGTACTAAGCAGTCGGACTCCCCTAGATATCTTCTTAACCAAATATACACGTCCCTTGCACAATCTATCATAACATATTGCATTCCGGTGTGTGGAGCTGCAAAGACCAAATTTCTCTGCTTGGAAAGAGCACAACGAACCCTTATTAAGGTCATGTATTTTAAAAAAAGACGTTTTTCCACTGAACAACTGTATAGAATAAGTGGTCTACTTTCAGTTAGACAATTATATGTCACTAGAACAATCCTCAAAGCGCACAAATCTTTGCCCTTTGACCCATGCATCCTGGAAAAGCGGCGAAAAGATGTTGTGGTTAGTTTCAACTGGTACCAAAACAGTTTTTGCTAGTAGGCAATTTAGCTCATGTTTTGCATTCCATATAATAAAATAAATAGAGAATTGAATATATACGACAAAACATACAGGGAATGTAAAGCCTGATACTGAAGTGGGTGCAGTCGAAAACTTATGAAGAAACTGAATTTCTGCTGTACCGCATTTATAATTCATTTCTATGTACAATATATATAATAAATAAATATACACACACACACACACATATACACACTCACACTCTCTCTCTCACACACACACACACACACACACACACACACACACACACACACACACACACACACACACACACACACACACACACTTTTGTAATTTTTGTAATTTTGTAGTTAAAGTCGAGTAATTTGTTTTGTTATTTTGGTTTTTAAATTAAAATGTATGTTTAGATATGAAGAGCGGATTTCCAAACACAAGCATTACTTGCTTAAATGAGATCCCAGTCAATGATGTCATTAATTTAAATTTGGTGAACAAAAATAATTTTTTTTTTTTTTTTATGTAAGTAAATACTATTGAAATAAAAAATATAATAGGTTGGTACGTTAATTTAATTAGAGGATTACTATCAAGTTACTAGCGCGTAAGCGGCTATCGGTGAACATGGATCTCGCCACATGCAGATTTAGATAATGGATCACGCTGGTAGACGTACAAAGTAATTTAAAATGCATAGATAGGCAGTGGCTAAACGTAAGCGTGACTTTGGGGCTTGATTTATGGCTGATAATTAGAAATAGAAAAGAATTTTGTTTATTCATAAAGATTAAAAATAATACTTACTGAAAGTCAAAATTATTATATTATACTGAAATTTTATTTTTAATGTACTACTTGCTCGGAAAATACTACCCCCTGATCATGGAAAGAACCAGCGGTACTATTTTTTTTTTGAAAATAGAACATTTTAAAATCATATGTTATGTTACATAATAAACTACACAAAATAATTTAGAAAAAACTCAGGAAGCACCTCTATCATCCATAAATTCTTAATATTATACTAACCCTTTATAAACCAAAGTTTTTGAAATTTATGTTGGAGTAAATTTGTATACCTATTTAGGATTTTGTTACAAAGTATAATTAGGTATTGTCCCAAGAATGTTATGTCTCTGAACAGTTGAGTTACTGATATTAGTACATAATTTTGACCCGTCTAGGTGTTTATTCATGTGTAATTTATTCTGTAATGAATTGAACGTAAAGGTAGGCTACCTACTGTAGAGGTATAAAAATTGAAGTGCAGAAAGTATATACTAAAATACAAACATAAAAACTTTTTAATTAAATAGTATTTTCTCTTACTTAGTGATGCTATATAATTACAATTCATCTCACATATCTATACGAATCTATTTTTATTAATCATCATAAATAGAACTTGTAGTAGTAATCCAGGAAGGAATAGGATTAAACGAAAATTGTCGATTTGATCGCTTCACCGCATCGCGAAATTGCCTCACGATAGCCTGGTACTGCGGTCTGCGATAAACATCCCTCTAGAATTCCAAATATATCGTTAATATAAACATACCGTAGCCATGTTTGTATACGGGAGTAATATTTGTATTTCTTTAAAGATTTATATGTGTTAGAGCCACGCTGCAGCTATATTATGATTGTAGCACGAATGGTCGGCTCAACCGGGGACCACGCCTCGCCAAAAATACTAGCGTAAAATAGCAGTTTAATGCTGCTGTGTTTGGTATGGTACCCACCACAGAGAACCGGTGACCTTTTTTATTTATTTATTTACACACAAAGTTATATATATATATATATATATATATATATATATATATATATATATATATATATTTTAGTGGAAACGAGGCATACCATAGTCTCACAGGGTGACAACGCATCTTCCTTTGATTCTTAACTGGCGATAAATATATATGTCTGGGCCACAGCATCCACATAGCATCAGGTGGATGATGAAAGTGAGTTCA
Organism: Parnassius orleans; assembly: GCA_029286625.1. Lineage (NCBI taxonomy): Eukaryota > Metazoa > Arthropoda > Insecta > Lepidoptera > Papilionidae > Parnassius > Parnassius orleans. The sequence continues at coordinate 68,297 of JAGSMP010000792.1, forward strand.
GTCTCATTCGTCAGTAAGCATGATGCACTGAGGTGTGTATATATGTACATCATCATCATTAGTCCATCACAAGTCCACTGCTGAACTTTGTCCTTCCTCAAAGAATGCCACAAAGCATGGACTTGAACCACCTGCATCCATCGACATATATGTATGTATTTAGTATACTATTAATATTAACAAAATGTAATATTCAGTAACAGGAGCTTCCGGTATTAATTCAATAAAGCGTTTATTTAATTTAATCTTATAACTTTATTCCGATCGATTACAATTCGTTAAATGTATAGGTGCGTCGGTTAGTAATCGCAGATATATAATAGCGGTGAGAACTTGAGAACAAGATTCATCGGCTTCTTTAAACGGTTTCTTTCTTTGTTTCAGAAAACTGTCGCTCGATGGAGCGTAGTCGCTGCGACGACATTTACATATTTAAACTCAAGATCTTTATCACTTGGAACAAAATAATTTACCTCGTGTTCGCTTAATTTTGTTAGTTAAAGCCCTGGCTGCGACACGAGCTTAGTGTTTACACAACGGTAGCTGCGCTGCATTAGTGTGGGTTGGCGCACCTTATATTATGTCTTCGAAATATTTTATCCCTTAGACATCCGTTTAATCAAACACAGACAAAGAATCTGTCAAGATGTTTTCCTTCAAATTGCAATCAACAATTTTATTGAACTTATATAAAATTAAATCACAAGCTAGATTTAATTAAAGGAATATTGACGAAGAACAAATCGAAGCAATCGACATATGATTCTAAACAAAATCATTGTTCTTCGAGTAGTCCAAACTATTCTCCAGTTCAAAACTTCGTGTTAGTGCAGTCACCAAGTTTAATTAATCCGGGACTAAGTTACCTTAGCCTTTAGTTAAACAGGAAAATTATTGGCTTAAGCAAATTTTTAGGTTTTTATTTTACGGATATTTATTAATTTACATTCTTAAAGATATCCTGGCTAACTATGCCATCAGAATGTCAGACACCTCGAGTCCTGGGCTGTTTGTTGCAAAACACTGAGAACATCAGTAGTTTCAAAAAAGTGAACTCTATAAAATCCAGATTTTTTTTTCATTCATTATGTTATACATATGGCTAGTATATACATATATGACTCGCCCGAAAAATTATAATTTTTAATTAGGAGAGACAAACGCACACATTCAACCTGATGGTAAATGGATGCTGAACTCATATGGATAGAATTGGGCTTGCGTCACTTGCGGCTCGCTTCGCTCGAGCTACGTGCCGGTGAAGGCCCCAATTTTCTCAGTAGAGGTTCCACTTCATCGTTAATATGCAATGTGGTACAAAAAAAACAGTTACTTTAATAATACTAATCGTTTGTGGTCTGAAACTATTTTTTCTTCTCCTCGAACACAAAGATAGTTTAAGTTAAAAGATGAAGTTTTATTTACATATATTTTATTGAAAATCAAACAATCACTTTGTTTTCAAAACACCATTTCTTAATACAAAACATTTTTAAAGCACAGATTTTCTTATGAGTAAAACAGTTATACACAAAAAGTATTTAAATTGGGAGCTCCTAAGCAATTTATATCTATGATATTAATATCTTTTCATCACAAAAATCTTGTAAACCCTTTATTTTTCACTTCCTTTTAAAATATCTTTATCTTTCAAATATGTCTTGATACTTTGTGAAACTCTCTATTATCAACAAAGCCCTCTCCATCGATACCCCTGTGCTTTTCAATCCAGTAAATTTGTTTTTTCTTCAAGAGATAGTGAAATGAACGGGTAAGGAGGTTTAATTAGGAATATTTTGGTGTATTCTAGTGGCTATAGCAAATTCTTTTATTATAAATTCATTTTGCTATTTTGAATACTTGACGATCTACGATTATTGTATTGCTATTCGTGATATTTTCAACGATATTACTCAGTGGTTTGTACTGAATATACAAACGTTTGAAATCAACAATAAGCAGCTCTCGATCTGATTTCGGTCTGTTCGATTTAAACTCTCACGTCGATCGAACCTTTAAATCTTTGTGCTGTCTTGAACAATCAATTACAAATAATGATGCTACCTCTGAATTCCTTTAAACCCATCAACGGCTCTGACCGGCATCCGTGATACGACTGTTGAAATCTTTATACTGTTCGTATAATAAAGAAAACTTATCTTCTGAAAAACTGACATTCAGTCCCTCATAAGGATAATATGCTGAATTTAAAAAGACTTCACATCACGTACGTGACAATGGTCAAACTCTGCCATTGATAATGCCGTGTTATGTTTGAGGTTGGTTTATAGGCGATATAACAAATCGTGGTTTCTCTTTGCGATGAAGTAATGATTTCTTATATTTACGCGAACACTACATTGAATAAAACCATTTACGGATTATATCGCGTTTAATCAACTTATTTTTATTAATTCCTGACGCTGGGTGCTTTACAGCACCCATGGTCACGGGGACTGCCGCGATATAATCCGTAAATTAGTTTTATTCAATGCGTTAAGTATTTATAGACCAAGTATACGATGTGTTTTGGGTGCAATTGATACTCATATAAGTCCCAGGGACGGAACGCTAATGGAGTAGCTCTATCTTTCTCTAAATGTTTTAATAGGTTGATTCTTTCACGATCTGATACTTTGATGTGTGGATCTCGCCAAACAATTTTATTTATTATAATATCATCTATGACTTTACCTGTATTTAACTTGATCGCATTAAGATTCATATTACTTGTAATAATACTAACTCGTGTTTACAATTCATTCTAATTTTTCATAATCTTCTGCAAATCCTAATATCTTGTTCAATGGTATAGATGCGGAAAACACCCACCACTAGTATTGCTTGTTCCTGCAGCCGACCAGCCCCCAAACTCGTGTACATTTGTATTCATTTTCATTCAGGATAGATAAGATTTTATGTGTAGATAGCTTTATTCTTAATTTTATCTATTTCTACTCCATTAAGTCTATATCGTATGTCTTGAAATAGAAATAGTTGGATTATTAACGAAATGTACGTTTGATATCTTTCTATCGGTGTTGTTATATACGTTCACTTTCCTCGATATATAAACTACTGAGTGAAAGTAGCACGTACAGGTCTTGTTGGTTAATAGGAAACACGTATTCGTCATTCTTCTTAAAACTAGTTACATATGGTTTGTATGAATGATACTCGAAACTTTCAATGCTGTTATCGTATGATGTTTGTTGCGATATGTTTTAAATATTCATTTATCAAGCCAACCAGCTTAAGAAATTCTTTGTTAGTCTTGGTAAGCATCTTTTAGCTGAAGTTCTTTTTAGAACTGACTTGGATGGCCACGACTTAGGTGGGCTTTTATTGAATATTATCATTTTTTTCGAAAAAAATAACTGTACTCTTTTCACCTCGTAAATTCATCTCTTTATTTACAGCGTCCAACAGCTTTATTTTGATAGCACTTATAGAACTTTGGTTAACGGGAAAATAAATTGTTTTAGGTATTTTAATTATTCGATAACCAGGTGGTACATTAGGTACAAATTATAATTATATGGCTTGCTTTCCTTGAGAAATGAACCACTACCACATTGCATCTAATCTCCACGATGGTTGTCGATAAAATGCTGACAGGATACTTTATTCAGTAGTTATATTTGCTTTATTGTTTCCATACCAAACCTTAAATTTTATCTTTTTGCATTAAAAGTCCTCCACACTTTGGAAGAGGAATGCATCGTGGTAAACTTATTCCTTTTTATTACTAAATATTTTCTTGTGCTGCATAGGCATATTTTATAGCCGAGTGGTTGACTTTGGATTTAGTTTTTAACTGAGACTGTATTTTTATCCTCTTAAATGCTTTTATACCACTCCCTGCCCAGATTTTTGCTTTTATCGTATTTTGACTATCCATGAGATAATTTTCTTCTTTCCCAGCATCTTTCGATTTCAACCTCCTTTAGCCATATTCAAAAGTTCAAAATCCGCTTTTTGTCGAGCGCTCGAATCTTTGTTAATGTATGCAATATCATGGAGCATCCTTCATCCAATTTGTTTACCCTCGATCGCCTTTGAGTAACTGTTTTGAAGTTTCATTCCGCGGGCCACAAAATTGATAGCCGGTCAAACGGTAAATTATCTATCACGTTATTAATTATACCACCGCCTTCATCGATAAGTATAAACTGAGATAATTAAGTAATAATGCGTTATTTATATACCTACACTACTAATTCACTTTTGTCCACCCAACTATTTTCTTCATCACTCAAACCTAACCATTTTCCTAAAAGTTTATTTCTTTAATAACTTATTCAATAATATAAAGGTCTGGAAAGTTAGTTTTTTGTATTTGTAACCGTAAAAAGAGCCCAGAATATTTTGATTGTGTTTTTCTATTGATAAGTTTCAGGTTTTGTTTGTTGACTTTAACGATAGAAATATTTCTGTAGACCAATTAGTATAACTTTAAAAATCTGCTTTGTGTTTGCTTATACGAACATATTTCTTGATGTTTCCATAACTAAATCGCATTTGAATCATTAATGTTGATAGGTTTGAATTTTGTAATGCGATGCAGTATTATTATACTGCTTAACTACAAAAGCTAAATTATTTTGGAACCATTAATATCGTCCGCATAGACTGAATATATTTTAAAGGCGAGTTTTTAAAGTTCTTATTACTCGTCTACAATGGAGGCTCTTTTAACGGAGTACGTGGAGTAATGATTTATATTATAATTTATCATTAAATTCTTAAAAGAATCATTATAAAACTCTGTACCAAGAACTTTTGTAAATTTTGAGGTTTTCGTCTCGATTCAGATAATAAACTTTTAATCGCATTTTGACACAATTTTTATGTTTCGATTTCAATGGTTAAACCCACGCGTATTTCGATAGAGCATCGATTACTACTGGAACATATTTATATCCTTTATTAAACTTTGAATATTTTTCAAAATCAATCAGGTCACCTTGTCATAAATCATCTATTCCTTTAATAGTCGTATGTTGACGAGAAAATTTCTTCTTACTGCTTTGTGAAGCTCATTGACAATATCTTGTTTACTCATATTGTGTGGGTTTTGCTGCAATCATGAGGTCGATTTCTTTTTCGTGTAATACAATGTACTGAAATTGATAGTAGTCAATTTTTCTAAATGTTTAAGGTACTTTTGATATTATTCTGAATTGTTTTCATTTCATTTTAACTTCTTGAACACATTTATCGTCACACTCATCGTCTTTTCAGGAGACTGTAGTCCTTTAATCTTATTGATTTCAAATCGTCACCTACGTCTGTTCTAACTGAAGTATCACTGTGATTATCAGTGCATTGTCAGTAAACAAGTTTAAAAGTTTTATTAAACAAAACTGTACAAAAAGGTTATTATAATATCAAGGAACACATGCATGGAAATCCTGGGAATAAGTGATCGCCACCATGCTGGTTCTATGAAAATTCATTTAAAATTGTATAAACAAAATTATTGTTAGTGAAATATGTTTAAAAAACCCGCTGGGGGTCTTGCTGGTTCTTCCCATGACAGAGGTATTTTTCGAACCAGCGGTAAATAAAAAATGACTTTCAATAAGTATTATTATGTAATCAATATTAAAATAAATCATTCATTCATTCATTCATTCATTCAGATAGTCGCAAACGCTTATGAACGTGATGACCGAATTTGTCTATATTCATTGCCGTCTTGTCGGCTTCTGTAATAATGTGGTACCATGTAATCCTCCTGTAGCAGCTTAATATATTTAATGTCTTTTATGATGCCAGCTCATTTCTTCGATTATTGCATAAATTTCATTATAAACCCCAGTGTTCTCAGCTGCCCATGATCCGAGTAATTTTTAATCGTTCCACTAACTCGTCTGGATCGTTCTAGTAAACCAAAGTATATTTTTTAACTTCTTTTAAAATATAAACTCCTTTCTCCTTGAAGACTTTCTATACTACTTTTATGATTACTCAGTACTTAAACAATGGTTTGAGCACTCGCATATATTTAAACTTTATTACTGTTAATCGGTTTGGATGGATCACAACTACTTCTTGTATGTGCATTAGTATCCAAAGTAACAATTAATAATTTTGTAAGTCTTCCTCTGTTACAATATCTAAATTTGGTAGGTTTTAAACAGTAACTTTTAAGCCTGGAGTTTTTTCAAACTATGATTTACAATTTTTAAGATGCGACCATCGTCATAGACGCGAGTTGTGGCAAGCATTAGTTTCCACACGCTCATGTCTGACGGCAAGGCATCTTTTAGTACTTCAGATGATGTAGACCATGATAAAGAATAATTTGCAATACTTGGTGTTGATTTTCGAATCAATGAAATTTCATTCGCGTCATTATCATCAGCAGGAAGCAAGTGAGTGAGGGTTTGTTAGATGTTGCATAAACATCGTTATCTGAGTTTTCTTCATTATTAACAGGATTCTCAAACACATCACTTGAAGAATAGATGACGCACTCGCTGTGTTTATTTACGAGTATAAGGTGAAACTCACCTCTGTATCTTCATTTAAATGTTCTTCAGTTTTTCGGTAAGTATAAAGCGGATCGACGATAGGTTTAAATATTGTTTCCAAAGCCTAAACTATTTTTTGCATCTTTTATCATATCTACCTGTTTTTACAGCTGTAGATTTTACAATTTTTTCTTGAGGTCTCGTTTCATTGTAAAGGATTATACTCTGATTCACTACTCAAATGTAACTGATTGCTTTGTGACATACATAGCAGCTATTTAAACGTTTAGTCTACTAGTATGAATGTGTCAAACTTCATTCTGTAACAGCCTTTATTTTGTTCACAGTCTTTATTTATAACAACATAATTGAAAGGTTTACTCCATTTCACGGAACTGAGAGACCATGTGTCAGACCTAAATGTTCATCATATGTGTGTATAAAGATTTATATCGTCTTGTTTAAACAATATGATCAGGTAGCGTTATCTATTACTAGTTGCTTAGGTATCTTAGTATACGTTTGAATTGGTGCATCAAAGCTGTCTTCCATGAGTTGTTACCCGAACTCATAGAAGACAGCTTTGTGCACCTGATCTCAAAAAGGCGACCGCTCAGATCCGTCCAACTACAAGGCCTATCGCTATCACCTTCTTGTTCTCAGTAATGGAAAATGTTATCAACTGCCAGCTCATGGTAAGGTATTTTGAGGATCACCAGCTGATTAGTGACCGCGTACGGTTTCCGTCGAGGTCGCTCAGCTGGTGATCTTCAGGTTACCTAACTCATAGATGGCAGGGGCAGGAGTCATGGGAGAGGCGTTGGCCGTTAGTTTGGACGTAGCGAAGGCTTCGATCGGGTTTGGCACAAAGCGCTTCTTTCGAAGCTACCGGCGGGCTTCCGAGAAATTGTGCAATTGATCACCAGTTTTCTTGTAGATCGGAGCATCAAGGTCGTAGTAGACGGTGCCCGATTACAAGCCCATTAACGCTGGTGTTCCACTGGTGCGTGCTATCACCAACGCTGTTTCTTCTGCATATAAATGATATGTTGCAAACCGGTAACATTCATTGCTATGCAGACGACAGCACTGGTGATGCTTTATACACCGGCCGCCAATATTTCTCGGGAAAACGTCACTGAGTACCGGAACAAACTTAGTTGAAGTCGAGACTTTGTTGAACAAAGTCTCAGACAGGGGCGACTAAATCTAGTCCAGTTCAATCCTCAGAAGACACAAGTTTGCGTTTACCACAAAAGAACCCTCGTATCTCCTCAGTTTCAAGGCACTCCTTGTTGCCTCAGCCAGTATCGGAATCCTCGGTGTCGACATATCGAGTGATGTGCAGTTTCGTGGTCACTTGGAAGAGAAGGCCAAATTGTCCTTTAAAAGCTTGGCGTGCTCAGAGCAGGACAGTATTTCATGCCGGCACACCACTTGCAATCATACAAGGCGCAGGTCTGGCCCCACATGGAATACTGTTCCCATCTCTGGCGGGGCTCCCCAGTGCCAGCTCCTTCCACTTGACCGCATCCAGCGCAGAGCGGCTCGAATCGTCGACGACGGGAGTTCTTCCGATCGGCTGGACTCACTGGCACTGCGTAGAGATGTTGCATCTCTTGCATATTTTATCGCATGTACCACGGGGAGTGCTCTGAGGAATTGTTCGGACTAATTCCAGCCACTAATTTCACCATCGCTTATCGCGACAGAACTCGAGATACCATCCATACCATCTGGATGATTGGCGGTCCACCACTGTGCGATTTAGAAGAAGTTTTCCTCGCACAACTTCCGTGGGAATCGATTCTCACCAGCGATTTTTCCGACCGATACGACTGGGACTTTCAAGAAAGAGCCTACTCCTTCTAAAAGGCGGCAACGCATCTGTAATTCCCTGGTGTTGCAGTTGTTCATGGGCGGCGGTAGTCACTTACCATCAGGTGAGCCGCATGCTCGTTTGCCCCTCCTATAAAAATATATAAAAAGAGTCAATGTTCTTATGTCGACCCATGGCAAAATAATCGCGTATGTTTTCTGATTTTCACAAGCTACATAATACATAAACACTACGCCTGTCACCCAGAGGGGTAGGCTGACACTAATGACTTCCATTTGGCATGATCCTGACACACCTTCTCGCCTCCTCTCACATCCATATATCACCCATACATACGCTCGGTTAGTTATACTTAATTTGGCCCATTTTCAGTATATCGCCAATTTGGTCGATAAACCTTCGTCTAGGGCGTCCTTCCTGACTCTGCCGTTCACCTCTGCCACATAAATTTGCTGTGCCACTCTTTCCTCATTCATTCTTTCTACATGACCAAAACCACCATTCTTTCTTAATCCTAGTCACAACATCATCTTGCAAACCACACTTTTCTCTTATCATACAATTTCTCACCATGTCATTCAGATTCAGCCTTAATATACTCCTTAATGACTACATTTCTACAGCATTGATTGTGCTCTCGTGCTTCTTCTGCCACACCTAACTTTCACTACCATACATTAAAGTAGGGACTAACACAGCATTGTAAATTGCCGTGCTTTTTGGACACATTCTGACTTTCCACAACAAAGTGTAGAGCCCCATTTACTTTATTTCTGCGTTTACTCGTCGTTCTATATCCTTATCATACCTACCATACTTGCTCGACCAATTCCCTTCTATTCTTATTTCACATATTGTTTTAATTTCTTCTCTTTCAAAACCATAACTTTCGTCACTTGCGTTCCTTTCATTCCCCTTTCTTTTAATGAACTGTTCATTAATGTAACCATCATTTGCAACTCGGCCGCCGACGATGCAGTATGAATTGATCATCGGCGTACAAAAGGCATTTGACGGTTAACTCACCCATTCTTAACCTGCATTCTTCAACTTTCAAATTTTCCAAACAACTGTCCATAAATAGGTTGAACAGCCACGGGAAGCCACACAGCCCTGTTTGACCTTTATGGATGCCAAACCAGTCCGAGTAGGCGTTGATCCTGACACAAGCACTGGGTCCCTATACAGAGACTTCAATGCCTGTATCAACCCAGCACTCAACCCAAATGATTTCAGTGTTTGCCATAATACATCCCTGTCCACTCTATCATAAGCCTTTTCCAAGTCCACGAATACAAAAACCTTTGGTTTTTGTTAGCTTCTCCGCGATCATGCGCATGGAAAAGACCTGATCCGTACATCCCATTCCCTTTCAAATCGCTTGCACATCCCAAATTTTCTATCAGTATCTTTCATAACTCTTTCAATTAGTACCTTAGCATACAGTTTCCCACAACGCTAAGAAGACTGATACCACAGTAGTTTTACAGTCCTGCTAGATCTTTTCCTTTATATAGTGGGACTATCACGGCTTTGCCCAGTCTCCTGTACCCGCTTAAGTTCCCAACACAAATTAAACAAGGTGTACAGGGTCTGCCACCACTTCCTCTCAGCCCTTAGCATTTCGAGTCATACTCTATCATATCCGGCTGCCTTACCTGCTTTTATACTTTTCATTGCTTTCATTGTTTCATCTATACTTATCTCTTTATCCTCTTCTCTTCTTTCGGAATTTCTATTTCATTTAATTCAAACGTCTCATCACTCATCGACACTCTTCAAAGTATTCCGTCCATCTCCTTAAACTCGACACTTCGTCATTCAGAATACAGCCATTCTGGTCTCGTATAGCATCCATTCTAGGCTGTTTTGAATGTCCCCTGGCAGTTCTTGAGTTTCCAGAACATTTTAATATTTGCCTGGAAGTTATCTGATATTCTTCTATCGTTCTTATCCGTTCTTCTTTGCTTTTCCTTTCAACTACTTCTTTTCTCTCTTATTTAGATGTCTTAAGACTGCTTTTTTTCTTTCAATATCATCATTCATACCGCTAGAATAACTAGCCTTGGTTGCTAGTAAATCTGCTTACTCTCTTGCCTCTACTTCCATCCGTACCTCATCATCCCACCATAAAGTGTTATTTTCTTTCATTCGTTCACTTACTTACACCACATACTTCGGTAGCAGCATCCACCAAACCTTTCTTGACATTATACCACAGTCTCCAAGTCTAAATCATTTACACAATTCATCCATACCACTTATATTTTCTCTCAGTCTACATTTGTACTTCTTTCGCACCTTCATCTTGTAACCTCTCTGTTCTTATACGCTGTAACGCAGTGGTAGACACAGATGTCCGATGCCGCCAACGTCTGAATAGACCATTAATTCGGCATAAGACCAAGTAATGATCCGTCCTTAAGTTGGACCCGGTAAACCCTTGTATCTACCACTGCGCTCCTCATTCATTCATCCACAATTATGAAATCTATCATGCTTCTATCATCACCTCTTCCCATGTATACATGTGAATCTTCTTATGACGAAAGAAAGTGTTCGTCACAAAAGATTCTTTTTCCACATACAGTGAGGAGGAGCTTCTTCATTCTCATTTATACTTTCATCACCAAACGTTCCCAATATCCTTTCATAACCAAGCTCTTCACGCCAACCTTCCATTAAAATCTCCTAATATGCTGTACTTTTTTCCGTACTTTTTTCCAGGAAAAAATTTCATCCATATCCGTTCAGCTGTTCTAGCGTGATTGAGTAACAACACCTAAACATCCAGACTTACACATTTATAATATCATTTCCGGGGTAAAAGAAGCCTATGTGTTGTTTCAGACTATTTTCTAAATTGCTATGAGAATCTCATCAATATCCGTTAAGCCATTCTTGCGTGATTGAGTAAAAAAACAATAAAAATATCTAAGCATTCAAACTTTCATTCATAATATTAATTCCGGGATAAAAGCAGCATATGTGTTTTGTCAGACTATATTCTATCTTTATGCGAAATTTCATCCATATCGGTTCAGCCATTCTTAGAGTAACAAACATCCGAAAACATCTAAACATCCAGACTTTTACTTTTATAATATTAATGAATAAGATAAGTATGTATTTACGAATAGTATAAAATTTAGCTTAAGATTAAAATAGCTATTTATAAAAAAAATTTTTTACAAAAGTATTAATTTTGAATAAAGATATATTTGTAATGGATCTCAATTTAATTACTACGTCGACCGCTATATTTGTCCCATTCCGTATTTGCATGAGTACATATGTACCATTGAAAAATTTCCAGTTGCAGCGACTGCGAGGCGAGTGCATTATTGGCGCAATAAAATTAAGCAAAGCGGTTACACATATGAGCATCTAAAGTTTGAATATTAATAAGCAATAATATTCCTTATGTGTTATATAAATATTGATCAATGCTAAAGGTACCAAATGAAATATTTCTTTATTTTAAATATGACAAATTAAAATACTTTCAGGTTGGCATAGTCTTATAAGCTGTAATTTAAAAAATATTAGGCTTATATTGTAAGGTGTTATTTTAAAAAAAAATGCTCCCTGGGTTTTTGCTGGTTCTTCTCAGGACAGAGGTTTTTCGAACCAGTGGTAATTAAACAAAGAGTGACTTTCAATAAGTATTATTTATAATCTATGTATATTGAATAAAAAGTTTCTGTTTCTGTTTCTATAATTTAGGGATATAAAATAGGCTGTTGGGAGGTGTTTCATCATTAGTTACAGTGTGTTTCACAGTCTACTAGACTTGAAAGTGTTCATCATCATCACAAGGCAGCAAGTATGTACGTAACACTTAGACTCCTCATTCATTAAATACAATAGAATAATAATTAATTTGTTATACGTTACAGTAAAGTTACATGTTCCGCTTTTAAATGTCATTTAGAGTGTTTCTGTACAGTGATGTATTTGTCTTGTAATAACTTTGTGTTACATTTTAGATATTCCAATCCTTCGAGTCAGACGCTGAAGTACAGTCGACTTCGCAAAAGAAAAAGGCTAAGAAACCAACTAATGTATCAAAGACAAAACAGCAGCTCCAAGTTCTTGAAACGAGTTGAACTATTCGGAAGCGACTCGAATCTGAGGCTGATACATCATTGCTCTGCCCCAGCTTCGACCAGCAGAAACGAAAATTAAACGTTTTTCCAGATTCTGAGGTAAGCAAAATTTAATTTAATAATTTGAGCTACCATTCACATGACGAAAAGTTAGGTTCTATTTGATTGGATGTCTACTTTGTACTGTAACATTTTATTATTGGTTGTAGTAACTTAGAGGGGCTTCGAAGGTGCCATGTCAATTATATGTGCAAAGATTTATATCTTTTATCTTTGTATACAATGTTTACTAGCAAATAAATTATGACTATTATTATCAGTCATAGGTTTTATAAAACGTATTTAATTATATTCTTGGATGATTGGTGTGATTGATACAATAGTTAGTAAACCGGACTACTAAGTCAAGTTATGAGCATTGTATAAAATATATTTATGTAGGTAGGAGGAATATAACTATTGTTCATTGCTTATCAGGCTTTTGCTGAAATAGTATTTTATTATTTCCCGGATGAAGATTTTGAACCCATCCGAGCGATTTAAAACTATTATCACGCCGCACAGGTTCAGGATATATGAACCAGAGCGAGCCTACGAAGCGAGAAGAATATTACATCTAGGTGCGCATCTCTAACCTCTGCGAGCTGGAGGCTATTCCATAAGCCGACCGCTGGCAGCATTCTCTGATCGACTTTAACTCAGCTGTCGACGGAAAAACTCAACGGGAAAGCTATTACCCAGCTGGTATCATGCATCAAAAGAAGATTACCGCAACGTTCGTCCAGTTTTGTATCCAACTAAGCGTTAGTTTTATCGTGTTACTTATTTACAAGATTTAATTAACCGATTTCTTTTAGAAATCTGTAAATCATAATTCAAATACAAAGTCTAAAGCCGCAATATAATAAAACATAAAAATTATGACTACCAAAAAATATTTGAGTTTTGAGTATTTCACTATATTAAATATAGCTTGTTTAATTACTGACCTTTTTAGTCTATATACGAGTACATAAAAGGCAAACCTGACTGATTCAACGCACACCGAAAGTACTAAACGGATTTCGCTGAAATTTGGCACACAGACAGTTGTAATGACGGAGGCATACGTTAAGAAAGGATTTTTGAAAATGCGCCACTAAGGGGTAAAAAGGGTTAAAAGTTTGTATGGAGGTCCGTCATTTTAGAGCTAGAAGCCTGAAACTTTTGTTTTAGGTAACAATTAGAAATAAACAATTACGTATCCTAGGTTTTTGAAAATTCAACCCATAAGGGGTTGACAGTTTGTATGAAACAAGATTAGTTTTCTCACCGAAAAATGACTACATAAACTCTTTATATTAAAGGAAAATGGAAGAACATACTGTCGTCCCATTATAGGTGATGGCGCCTGTTTGTTTCGTGCTCTTTCATTTTAATGTACGGAACCAGGAAAATGCGATGGTGGTGCATTCACAAATTGTTTAGGTTTACAGTTATGACCCACGACAGAAATGGCGATAATTATTCAACAGCAAATGAATATTCAGCCGATATGTTAAAAAATGAAACTTACGGTGGACTTTTGAATTGGTAGCTGCAGAATTAATATTTCCGTTCCTTTGAAGTATATGAAAACGGTCTGCTATACACAGAGTCCGTAACAGATATCTGTCAAGTAAAGCGATTACGATGTAGCCATGATTTATCTAATGGACATTTGACGCCTATCTGGCTATTGTTACGAAGAAAATTACACAGCGTTGCATGGAGGTACCTGTCGAAGAGCGTGATCCTTTTTCAGAGCCTGACAATTTAACTGTTACATCTTTTGTAAACAGTGAATTATCATCTCCAACCAGCGGAACAGATCAATCTGTAGATCGACATTATAATACGAAAAAATAAATAAACGAAAGTCAAGATTTACTAATTACACAAGAAAAGTCAATTAAAAAGTGCACAAGAACGATATAGGCAGAACAAGCCAGATTCAAATCGTAAAGCTGTGTCCGCTTATCAGAAAAAATCCCGATATACACAGGCAAGCTGTTACAAATTACCAAACTGCGAATCCACAAGTGCATAGGTAATAAAGATTGCATTGCGTTTATGGAGAAAAAGGTCCATTACTCTATGGGTAAGACCCTGATGTTGCTTATAGAACTGAAAGCAGTGTAGCTTTGGGTTTTATGACGCCTGAAAGTGTCAGTGGTGCAATGCGCTGAAATGGAAGGATGAGACACCTGGTATGTGTTGCAGCGCTGTAAAAGTGAAATTTGATCGGTTGAAACAACTGCCTGAACCACTCTTAGTTTGATTAATGATCTATATCCAGATCATGACCATTTATGGGTAATATTCTTAAATATAATGCCTGTTTCAGATGACTTCTTTTGGTGGTAAACGGGTAACAGCAGATGGGTTTTCACCGACTTTTAAAAATACAAGGACAGGTCTACCATTTAATTGAAGTATATTACAGAAGCCGAACAAGACGCTCAGTACCTTGAAATATATTTTGTAGGTGAAGATGATCGAGAACACAGATTCGATGTTTTAAATTCTAACTTAAAGCCAAATTTAATCAAACAATTGCATAATATGCTGCATCAAGTGAACCCGTATATAAAAGATCTGAAAAGTGCCATTGATAAAGCCCTCCTTCAGAGAGTCATTACAGTTGTCATATGCTGATAAAAACCACCAGAAGAACATGAGGTAGGTACAATGCAAATTACAAATGAAGTGGCTTTAGTGTTAGTGGATCAACAATTTGATCGAAGGGACATCATCCTCGAGAGCCGTAATTCACTTCGGCGTATTAGTGAGATAAATCGAGCGTATGATGCGCTACAGTATCCATTGATGTTTTGCTGGGGGATGATGGGTATTCAATCAATATACCACAACGCGATCCCAACTAAGTTGCCGCTTAACAAAACTGTCTCTTCTGCAAGTTTCTATTTGTATAGAATAATGATTAAAGAAGGAGAAGATAACTATTTAATCAACTATCGTGCCCTTTTTAGTCAATATTAGGTGGATGAATACTTAAAGTAGAAATAGATAGATTAAATTACATCAAAATAATCCAGCCAAATTACGTGCAGATAGTTAAATACATTTAAAAGATGCTATTGGACGACAAGACGCAGAAGCCAACCAACTAGGACAAATGGTTGTACTTCCATCATCTTTACGGGGACCTAGGTATATGCACGAAAGAACACAGAACGCTATGACCTATGTTAGGAATTACGGCCGGCGTGATCTTTTATCGCTTTATGCAATCCTCGCTGGACGAGACAAAAGGCAATTGCTTCAAGGACAACAATATCATGATAGACACGATATAATTTCGAGGGTGTTTTGGACTAAAGGTGAAAAGATCATGAACTTATTGACAAAGGGCAAAATATTTGGTGAAGTGCGATGCTATATGCACTCAACGGAAAGGCAAAGAGGTCTTCCACATATTCATATTCTTTTATGGCTTCACAACGTATTACTCCGGATCAAATCGACAATATAATTTGTGCTGAAATACTGGATCCCAAACGTGACCCAGAGCTCACGTGAAATTGTTAAATGTAATGTATACATGGTCCATGTGGAAATTTAAATCGAAAGTCACCATGTATGAAAGATAACATGCAGTAAACGATACCCCAAGGCTCTCATAAGGAAACTCAAACTGGTGAAGACGGTTATCCGCAGCAAAGAGACGTTTATTAGATGACGGTGGGTTATCTGTTGATATCAAAGGCACAACTATAGATAATCTCTGGGTAGTCCCTTATAAAACATTTAACGCTCACATAAATGTGGAATATTGTCATTCGGTGAAATCAATATAATACGTCTGTAAATATGTAAATAAAGGTTGAGACCAGGCATCGTTTGCTTTAGAGAATGAGAAGGATGAAGTTGAAACCTACACGTGGAAGATATATAAATTCATCAGAGGCAGTATGGCGAATCCTTGACATTATACAGTATACAGCTTTTTATTTCATTCGACAATATATTTGTATAAAATTCTTTTTTGGATTCAATTGAATACTTATTTCTATGGGCAAACAAAAGCAGATATAGGCCGCATCTTCATAATTACAAATAGCATATTAAAACTACGTTTGCCAACCACCTTATGAGGCATTATATGGGGATGCCTAGGTTTATTTTTATAAAATAAGAGCGACGGAGCACACAGACTACTTGCTAGTAAGTGATTTAGAATTAAAATGTAGACTAGTTGTAACCCTGAGAACTAAGGTGGAATGCCTCGTTACCAGTAAAGGGTCTCGGTTTCTACACTCACCTACGAAAACACCACAGCATTAAGCCGCTATTTCAGGCTGGTATTCTGTGAGAGGGTGGTCGTACCGGTCGAGGCGACCCATTCTTGCTACAACCATAATATAGCTAAATCTTAGCTAACCACGTGAAATGTAATATCACCAGCGGTTTTTAAGGACCGGTATGGCATAAGGACCTTTACGCACTTCTGGCCGGTTCATGAATGGTGGTGATCATTTACCATTTATTAATCTGTGTCTTGATTTATAAATGGTTAATGATCAGATCAGCGTAATTATAATTATAAAAATTATTAGAATTACATTTCGTATTATTTTTTTATCACAATCACTATGCCCTTAAAACTCATAGTACTCTCGCATGCTTGTTTCCAACTTACCTCAATAACCGTGTTGTTGTGTAAGAATTTATACATTATTTATTTCTACTCTGGACGTTATATTAGTCTCGAGGACGATTGATGAAGATTGATTTTATCTTTTTCTGTGCTTAAATAGATTACGTTTTATTTGCTCTTTAAAAAAAAAGCCCAAGAAAAGTTTTTTCCCAAAGTCCAGTTGTTAATTTAAGGTACGACACGAACGGAAACACTCTGGCCTTTTAGAAGAAGCAATAAGTTGGTATGAGGTATGAGGGTTAGTAATTTATACTTATGCGATATTGAAGTTTACCACTATCGTCTGCGGTTTCGGAAAAGATAATCTCCAATATTTTGTGTAAAAAGCAACAAACATTTTTGTGGAAAATGTGAAGGTCTTGTAAACTTTTGAAGTTATGGCAATATCCTAGAATGATCCATACATATGTAATGTGTTGTCAATTATTCATTATGAAGTCTTCTTAAGTATAAATTAACAGACTTATCAGATAATGTATTTTTTTAAAGAATAAGGGTGACAAACGAGCACACAGTCTACCTTATGGTAAGTAGATGCCGTGACTTATAGTCACCTACATCTATACTCAATTAGGAATCAAAATGTAGATGCATTGTCACCCCTGAGGACTAAGATGAAATGCCTCATTTCCAGTTTAAAGGATCTCCGGTCTACACTCACCATATGAAATACAGCAGCATTGTGCTGTTATTATACGCTGGTATTCTGTAAGAGCGTAGTCCTTCCCTAATCCAGCCGACCCATTCATGCTACAACTATAACGGATATGGCTCCTAAAATTTTTAATAAACTTCCAAAAACGTCAAAGAGACAAACAAAAACATACTACTCTATCAACAAATATTTTGATGATAAATGAATGGTTTTAGTAATTACAATTAATGTCCGATTTATTTATTATATTTTATTTATTATATTTTTATCATTATGTTATTACGAATTATGTAATGGATAATAAAAACAATAATTTATGCAATTTTTCCTAGACATACTAATTATTATTGAAATTGTAATGTTATTAAATATTAATATTAGTAATGCAAGGTGAGGATGTTAACAAATATTGTTGCCTTCTAAGGTGAAACATAGTGTTTACTATACCTTTTCCACCAAGTTTGTAACTTTTACCTATGTTTTACAAATAAATTATTTGAATTTGAATTTGAATAATATTTTGATTTCAGTTTATTTTATTTTGAGCTATTATCAGAAAGATGCTGCAGCCCATCTCCTCTTTCAGTTTCCTTTGTCGCCTCTTACACACCCACAGGACGGTATAGGTAATAGATATTCTTACACCACCACTACAAGTTTACGAAAAAAGTGAGATATAAGAAAATGTGTGTGACCTGAGGGACCACAGTTTGATATTTGTTTTTTTTTCTTTAATACTTGTAACTTGTTAGTTTGTAAAATAATCTTTAAATTCTTAACTAAATATCTGTATACACATTAACTTTATTTTTAAGATACTTTCCGAGATTTGTGATAGACTGCTAGAACTGTGGGACTACAGAGCTGTAACTTTTTACAATATTAATCATTTATGTTTCAGACTCTGGTCCATATATGTTAGTATAGGTTTTTCTTACTATGTTAGTAAGAACTGAACACCAAAGCTATGCAAAACTATTAATACCGAGACATAAAACTTCTGGCTTGTCTTTATATGGAACTCTTAAAATATAGATCAATAAACATTGCAAGTAGGTTGGAATCCACTCTGTTGCTTATTATCTGTAGACTCTGTTCGGGTTCTCTCGTACTAAAAAAGAGGCTACTTTTATCGACTACTCTTATCGATTGCGTAAAATCATTATTCTCACTGTTCATTGCATTCCCTAAGTCCTTTTTTCTGTTTTGGAATGTTTGCTTTATTTTGGTCCTTGAAACGATATTGTGAACAGTTTAAAATACGAATGGTTGTCAAAGTGTAACGTTTAGGAGTTCTTTAAAACAACGTCAGATAATCTTAAATATTTAATGTTAATGGAAAAACGTACTAAAAAATGGTTAGCTTTAGAACAAAACCTTTTGGACTTCGGGATTTTTAAGTAGGACTTAGGGATTGTAATAAAAATTAGGACTTAGATTTTGTTATCATTATTATTGCCAGTCTTATATTAGTAAAATAGCTCAAAGACACAAAACAAAGCTTTATTCTTATCGGAAGATACATTCTTCCTTATGAACAAAAATATCACAAAATTTACTTAAGTCTAAAACATTTTTCTATTCTGTAGATACTACATATAAGGGATTAGGGATTTTTGAAATAGAGATTTGTTAAATCAAATCACTGGACTAAAATTTATGGTGTTTTAAAAACAGTAGGGAAGGTGACGTGACGTGAAGGTGACAAATGGGGTGAGGTGCAAGATGAAGTAATGGCAGTATATCGTGATACGAACTCGTCAATCAGAATCGAGCATATGTTAGACGTGGTGCCACTGCCACCAATGTACGGCGAGTCACCGAAGGAATCGGGTTACAAAGTTAGAGCGCTATCTGTTATGCACGGTAATCTTAATATTTCTAATTTTTATTACGGGTGACATTAACGTAATTAAATAAACATATTGTATTTAATACTTTTTAATAACGATTTTGATATTTAAATCATTTGAGTAAAAGGGTTTTGGAAAATAGACCATTACATCTTGCCCTCATAAATTTCGGTATTAAAATTAATTTTTTATCATTTCAGAGTGGTCAGAAACTACAAAAGAAAGACAGACTAAGATAAATGGTCTGTGGTGTGTGATAACTGCTTTATAAGACAAAATATATTGCCCTAACAGCAAAAGCATATTCAATCCCATAGAGTACGCTAGAAAGAAAAAACTCTCAAGACTACGTGTAAGTATTGCGATTATTTCGTCTTCCTCGTACAAAAATGGTCTAGAAGATAAAATATAGCTTTACAAAAGAAGAGAAACGGATGGAAGAATAGAAAGAAGAAAAAAAACTGAAGGATGTATAAGTATATAACTTAAGGTAAGAGAAATTGAACAGACATAAAAAAAAACAAAAAGCAGAAAGAAAGTCTTGATCAAATCAGATGATACGAAAAATAAAACGAGAATCCTGCATTTTGTATTGCGCTATTTGGGATCAGTGGAAAGATGGATAAGTTGTGAGGTATGTTGTAAATGGGCTCATTGTTCGTGTGCCGATGTAAAAGATGACGACGATGAAGTCATATATAAATGTGTCTATGTCAAGGCAAAAATAATTAGATATACCTGTTTGTTGTTAGGGACCCCATCTTGCCTCGGTACCTGTCTTGCCCATGTGACTTTTTATTTTTGTTTTAAAAAACGATACCTCCACACTATGATTCTCTCCTGTATCGTGGGGGCAGTATACAAATATAAATTGCACAAGGACAAACATCCAGACCCGTAACAATTATTTTAGGCCATACAAATACTTGTTCTGTGTGGGATTCAGAACCGCGGAACTTCAAAACCCGGAAAATGTATTATCATTCTTAATTAAACGATATAACTCTTCCAAATTTAAACCACATTTTCACAATTATTTCTTCTGTGGCAGCAACGTGCCGGGTACCACAGCAAGTATTGATTAAATACATTACTGTTACTATTTCTATTTCTAACTATCAAACTCTTCAATTGCAAATGCATCTACACGACGTGGGCGAATATTTATTCGCCACACCAAGAGAATATCTCAAGTAGATATCTATGTGCTACAGCATCCACTTACTATCAGGTGGACTGTGGGCTCATTTATCACCTCTATTCTGAACAACAGATCCGGAATAATTATTTGCATGACATGTTCTGTGCGGAAATCGAATCCGCGACCGCTTTGCTAGCTAATCTCAGGCCACTGCGCTATCAAGTCGTCATTATTTCATTAATTAATTTATAAAATGTCACGCAAAAACTTCCAGGTCACTGCATCTAAATATTCAATAAATATTTGAGTGCGAAGAATTTTTAAATTGAATAAATTAAATTTTATTTTATTGCTCCAAATTGTTACTTAAGTGTATTAAAACGGTCTATGACGCAGCATTTACAGTAATTTGACAATAATGTTGAGCACCACTATTGATGCCGGGTATCTGGCAACACTAGTTACTACTAGCGCCCTCTAGTATCGAGTAGCAGAACTAGGAGAGTTAATATCCTTCTAGAAATTTCATGGTAGAACTTTCTAGAACTATCGACACCTAGTCAATCGGGACCGATATGTACTCGAACATTCTAGATATTTCTACAGTAAAGGTTCTGAAACTATCTGAGGCCTATAAAGGCCGGTATAGAACGCGACCGAGTCATTCCACACCCCGTACGGGTATTCTCCTCAGTCAGTTCAGTTGAGGAATTGAACCGCTGCAGCTAGTACCGCCGCCCCGTGTGCGGTTGTGTGCTGACCACGCTCCCGTCATCGTACGGTTCAGAGTGCCTTCCCGCATCAGTTAGCGCCGCCGCCCCGTGCGGTTGTGTTAACTGACCACGCTCCGTCGTACGGTTGAGTGCCCTCCCGCCTCCTAACCAGCAGCCGCCCCGTGCGGTTGTGATAGTTGTCTCACCGTCCCCGTACGGTGGGAGCCTCCCGTCTCCGCCGCGCCGCCGCCCCGTGCGGCGGTGGTGCGCCCGCGCTCACCGTCCCCGTACGGTGAGTGCCTCCCCATCCCGCCTCAGCTAGGCCGCCAGCCCCGTGCGGTTGTGCTGGCAGACCGTGCTCGCCGTCCCCGTACGGTGAGTGCATTCTCGCTCATTGCGACTCCACACCTTCACTCCAGCACCGCCGACCTTGTGGCTGTTGGTTGATCCGCGCTTCCGTCTCCGGACGGTTGTGCCCCCGCCTCCCTCCCCGAGGAGGTCCTCTCCGATTCGTCGGAAAGGCCATACAGGCCAAAGCCGTTCCCACAGGTGGTATTTAGTGGGTAAGGCACTTCTTCAAAGTGAGTTCCACATAATCACGCAGCTGCTGCGTGGTATGCTATGAGCATTCACCACCTCCCTCCTCCGCTTCCGCAGGGTGTCCTTGCATTGGGCGCAAAAAAAGCGACCGAGTCAGTATTGAATTAGCGATACAAGCGAATACTGAAGCGATACAACTGCGAACTAAAGTGATCAGTAGTACAATTATGTTTTGTTATTAATGTGGTTTTTAAGTTGTAATTAATGTTCTGTAATTAGTGGCAATTTTGGTAATTCACTCGGCAATTTTTAATTGTCTCGAACTAAGCTCGTAACAATTGGTGTCAAGTGGAATCAAATCATGCCGATTTTAAAGGACGACACGGAGAGTATCCGTACCGAAGTCAACGCCAGCAGGAGACGGACCAGAGACGATTTGGTAATGCAACGCCGCAAACGTTAGTGGGCCAGCTGCCGACCACGGAGGCTGGCCCGTCAGCAGCTCCTGCATCTACAGCACCTGACTTAGGTGCTCTGATGATGATGCTGCAGGAGCAGGCTCGCCTACAGGAGGAACAGGCTCGCCGACAGGAGGAACTAGCCTGCCGGTTGGAAGAGCAGTTGCAGCGTGGACATGAGGAACAGGCCCGTCGGTTGGAAGAGCAGCTGCAGCGCGGACAGGAGGAACAGGCCCGTCGGTTGGAAGAGCAGCTGCAGCGCGGACAGGAGGAACAGGTCCGTTGTTAGGAAGAGCAGCTCAAATGCGATAGGGAAGAGCAGATGCTCCTCATGAAGGACCTTCACGCTACCTTCGGGGAAGAGATAAGGGAGGTGAAGGATAGGGTTGCTCAACATGACAACCGCCTGTCAGGCTGAAACCCTAATCAAATGAACAATCGGGTTGGCAACGTGAGCTGAATGAAGAAAATAATGGACGACCTCAAACTTGGGGATGGAGTTTCTGCTCCGTAGTAGCTACAACACCTTCGCTATGCGGATCAAAGTGCCACCGTTCAGTGGGACTTCTTCCTGATCTGCCTACAAAATCCAATTCGAGGCTGTCATGAAGGCGAACGGCTTAAATAAAAGTCAGGCCATGACTGCTCTCACCCTAAGCTAGCGCGACCAGGCCTTAACTGTTCTAGGCTCTCGGTAAGGAAGTAACACGAGCAGCTCCTTGAGGCATTGGAGGCGAGATATGGCCACGCTCACCTGGAACACGTCTTCGTACGCAGCTCAAAGATCGCGTGCAACGCAGTAACGAAAACCTGCAGCAGTGGGCCCTTGAGGTTGAGAAGCTGGTTTGAAAAGCATACCAGCCTGTACCTGCGCTCATTAGAGAACCTGGTGCAGACATTCATCGACGCCATCCGCGACCAAGTCAGAGCTGCTGTGGGGCTCGGCACCACGAGACGCTTAAGGACGCGTTATCCTATACACTGGAGGTGGAAGCCGAGGTTGCAGCAGCTACAGTCGCGACCTGGTAAAAGATACAGCTCTGGGTGCTACGGCTGTATGGAAGGGGCCATCTTCGATCAAGCTGCCCTAAGCGAACTGTAGCAGAAAGGGAGGTGATTGATCTCGAGAGAGTAGTGCAGCTAACAGCACCGCCCAGGAGCAACAGGGAAACGAGTAAGCCAGGACTGCGGGGCGGTGCTGGCTGATGTTAAAGAGCCCCAAAGATTTCAATCTACAAACCCATGATGGGAACAGCCTAATCATCAAGGGCAGAGTCAACGGCACGCCGTGTAAACTGACCATAGACCACTGGAGCCTCTCGCACGATTGTTAGTTCCCAACTTATAAATCAGTTCCTTGGGGACTCCGCATACAACTGAGAACATTACACTAATTTGGTGACAGCCACCAGTCAGCGCATACCCGTCTGTGGAAAGAAGGAGATGGAGTTGAAGCTAGGCAACATGATCTACCTGCATAATGTCATCGTGGCTGATATAATCGACGACTGCATCTTTGGCCTAGACTTTATGAGGAAAAATTGTTGTGAGATCGACGTTAAGCAAGGTGTTTGAAATGTGGACAAGAGGAACTTTTCGTGAAGGGCGTTACTAGGGAATGTGTACAGCCTTAAGAAGATTATACTGCCAAGATCGGAAACGATTGTGCCGATTAGTCTTACTTGGAATCCTGGGCAAGCTCATCGTTGTGTACTCGTGGAAAGGTTGGTATTTGTGAGGAAGTGGATTGGTTGCATCGGTGCCAATATCTATCGACTGAGATCCCCAGCAAGGATGCACAAACGAGGTGACCACACTGAAGAACGTCGCAGCGTTCTCTCCCCAAATGAAATGGTCAAGGCGAAGTTGTTACTCAAGTACGCAGATGTTTTCTCGTCAAACGATGCTGACATAGGAAAGACTGGCTTAGTTTAACACAAAATAAACACAGGAGAAGAATTACCTATCCGTCAGTGGCCAAGAAGATTGCCGGTATCACGTGAAAGGAAGTGGAAACCATGATTGAGGAATGGTGAAGGATGGTTTTATTGAACCTTCATCTAGTCCATGGTGTTCACCTGTGGTGCTGGTAAAGAAGAAGGACGGCAGCATGCGGTTTTGTGTTGACTACCGTCGTCTGAACGACGTTACGAAGAAGGACAGCTATCCTTGCCAAGAATTGATGACACGCTGGACATGCTTACAGGCGTAAAGTGGTTTAGCACGCTGGACCTGAAAAGTGGCTACTGGCAGGTTGAAATTGACCTAATAACAAGAAAACTGCATTCTCGACAGGAAAGGGTCTGTGGCAATTTAAAGTTATGCCGTTTGGATTGTGCAATGCTCCAGCAACGTTTGAAAGGTTGATGGAGTTGTACTAACAATTATGCGATTCCTGTGGTCTGGTTGGATGACATCATCATCGTAGGCTGTACGTTTGAGGAACACTTTCAAAACCTGAAACGTGTGCTCATGAAGATCCAGAGTACCAACCTCAAGTTGAGTCCGAAGAAATGTTCACTATTCAAACGGCAAGTTAGCTTTTTGGGGTATGTAGTGTTGGAAGAAGGTATACGCACGGATCCAGAGAAAATTGCCACTGTCAAGGATTGGCCGGTTCCAAACGACAAGACACAGGTTAGACATTTTTGGTTTGTGCTCTATTATCGGCGATCTGTGAAGAACTTCTCAGATATAGCCAAACCTCTGCACAAGTTAACTGAGTAGAAGCAGAAATTTCTGCTGGGATGAAAGTTGCGATATCGCATTCCAGGAGCTCAAGGACCGTCTGTACAAAACACCTATTTTGTACCTAATTCAGGCATAGTAATTTATAGTTAACACAGACGCAAGTGATATAGGACTTGGCGGTGTGTTGTCTCAACGGAATGGTGATCAGAGGTTGTGATAGCGTACTTCAGCAAGTCGTGTCAAGAAAAGGAACTATTGTGTCACAAGACGGGATTGCTTGCTGTGGTAAAGTCGTTGCAGCGTTTTATAAATATCTTCTGGGACAGAAATTTCACTTACGAACTAACCATGCTGCACTGAAATGGCTATTGCAATTCAAAATCCAGAAGAACAAGTTGCGAGATGGATTAAACTACTGCAGGAATACGACTTTGTGATCGGAACAGCGGCGTCATGCTCAACACCGATGCATTGTCAAGAAGACCTTATCCTGAAGATTGCAGAGCATTGTACTAGGCGAGAGGGTAAGGAAGTGGTATCTGTGAGGATGTTCAGGACAGACAAGCTCAACAATAAGTGGAAAGACAGCCTACGACATGCACAGCAGGAAGATTTGGACATCGGCCGATTCTAGAATGGATGAAGGCCAGTCCCCTAAGCCCAAGTGGAGCGATATCTCAGCGATGAGTTCGACCACGAGCTTATGGGCCCAATGGGACAGCTTGCTGATTCAGGATGGAGTCCTGTGCAGTAAATGGGAAAATGGTCGGGGAGACAGTTGTCATTTGCAAATGGTTGTCCCTAAAGCTAAAGTACCGGATTTTCTACAGCTGTACCATAATGGTTGTTCAGGAGGCGATCTGGGAGTTATACTAACTCTACTGAAGATCCGAGAACAGTTTTACTGGATCCATTGTCGAAGATGTCGAGGATGGTGTCCAAATGCTACGTTGTGCGGCTGTGAAGGACCTCTGAGAATACCACCTGATGCCCTACGCAGTATAACCGATTATGCAAATATCTTGCGGAACAAAATGAATGACATTTATGAGCACGTCAGACAATCGGGCCAGCAAATGTCAGAAAAGATGAAAACCGGTATGACCAAAATGAACAACAAAAAGGTTCGACCAAGGTTCACTAGTGTGGTTGCACAATTCAGTTCGCAGCAAAGAAATCCCTAAGGACGGACCGTACCGAAATGTGACAAGGATCAATGACAACACCGGATACAAAAGGTGCAAGAAGTACTCCAAGATCGTCCATGTGGATCAACTGGCGCGTTATTATGGGCCCGATAATGCTCGGGACAAGCATGTCTTAGGAGCGGGCAGTATTGAGCACCACTATTAATGCCTGGTTCCTGGCACACTTGTTACCACTAGCGCCCTCAGTATCGAGTAGCAGAACTAGGAGAGTCAAGATCCTTCTAGAAATTTCCATGGAAGAACTCTAGAACTATCGACACCTAGTCAATCGGGACCGATATATGTACTCGAACATTCTAGATGTTTCTACAGTAGAAAGTTCTGAAACTATCTGAGGCCCTATAAGGCCGGTATAGACCGCGACCGGGTCGGTATTGATTGGTGATACAAGCGAATACTTTGATGCGATACAACTGCGAACTAAAGTGATCAGTAGTACAATTGTGTTTTATTATTAATGTGGTTTTAAGTTGTAATTAGTGTTCTGTAATTAAAGTGTCAATTGTGGTAATTCACTCGGCAGTTTTAATTTCTCGAACCCCAAGCTAGTAACAATCATATATTAACACAAGTCGACTGCGGTATGTCGAAGTGATGAAGTATTGGTACGGTAAGGATAAAGTTGTTTGGTGTGACTATTTATTTACATACACATTTTAAATATCTACTTTCATACAGTTATATTACAGTTTC